>WYDK02071905.1:0-10501 GCA_009867345.2 Toxicodendron radicans | reverse complement strand
TCATTCCCCACTTTTTCTTCTAATTCCATGTGAAAAGACCATTTTACCCCTAGTGATAATTTAATAAGAATTTCTACAATTTCTTTTAAGGCAAATCCAAATGATTATTACTAAGGGTATGGGAATGAAATATATAATTTTATGTACCTTTTACGTACCTTGGTGTGTGCATTACAACTCTTCTAGGACATACAACTTCTTGGATTTGAGTACAATCCGAAGATTTCTACACCATTATGTGAAGTTGGATCCATTCAGTATGTTCTCCTTATCAATGATGGATCGCAATGCTGACGTGTTATTGCTCATCTACAAGTACAAAATAAACAAAATTAAAATATATTAATTAATTATTTAATAAGGCAATTTTTAATTAAATAATTACTCTCACTATTTTACTCAAGATGTAATAGCCCTTACTATTAAACTTGGGAAAGCCTCTTGGACTTCCTAGTGGGCCGAGATCTCATTAATCTCACCCCAAACCTTTACTGAGGCAAACAAGCTAAAATGAGTTAATTGGGTAGGTCAACAAATTTATTTTATATCAATTAATAGTACCAACCATTAATCTCAAATATAAAATAAACCAACCAACCAATAAAAGTATAACTCTCGGCTTAGTAGAATGGACACTACATGTCCCACGTGTATTCATATGAGTACACTTCTCTTACTATGCCTCCAAATGCACTTATCGATCTTCGCTGAGACGAATAAGCAAAGTGATTTGGTTAAGTCAAACCCATCACCATTAAGGAAAACTCCAATGTAATTTAACCTCCCATTGTTTGAAGCATACCCTTCGTTGATACAAACAAGGTAACGATGAACAATAGTTTGGTTAAGTACATGGTGATGGAAGGCTTCGGGTTATCAGATTTGACTTAATATCTTAATTGAGGGGTTTTAACGTCTCACCAATTTTATCTTACTTTAGCATGTTACAGTGAATCCATACACCCTTAGCATGCTTCTAAGACAATAAAATACGTGTCAGTACATGGGCCTAAATAAAACCGAATTCCAAGAGCCCAAAGGAATTGGTAGCGGAAACAAAATTAAAACGTTTTAATACCCTAATCCCATTATCTATGTGAAGAATTTACACACAAAAATATAAAATAATGTGATTCGATTTATACCTTCGTTGGCGGCTCCTTCACTTTGATGATTCGCTTTTGATTCAAAAGAGAACCGCACTTAAAAGTCCACATGAAGATAATTCACTGAAGAGGATTGCTAGATCAAATGAGTGATAAAAGAATCAAGAAGAAAAATAGAATTTTTCTTCACAAACTAGGAGGTGGCGTGAAAGAGAGAATGGGTGGAAGGTGGCTAGGGTTTTTAGTGTTCTTGATTCAATTAAAAAAAATTAGGTTTAATTAAAAATAAGTTGATTTATATAGTGAAACTTATTAAACTTAATCCAATTGGGAATTGCCTACTATTCCAAATAGGAATAGGATATCTCAAACCAAACACCTTACTTTTATTTAAATTAAATATTAATTATTATTAAATCAATTAATATAATTTATATTAAATATAAATATATATTAACATTAATAGTAATATAATTGAATTCAATTTAAATATATTAAAAAAATATATTTAAATTTCCCTAATCTCACTAATTTAATTTTATTATTAAATTTGGGCAACAACCTCAGAAAATTTAATTGCACTGTGAGATTATCAAAACGCCATTTTTCATCACAATGACGAAAAATGCCCTTTCTCTCAATTTGATTCTTTATTATCTTCAATGTGTGTGACCCGTAGGCTCCTTATAATATCGGAAGTGTACGGTATTGTGATTAGCATCCAATTAACCGGCTTACCAAACACAGACCAAGATTGGTCTCTAGCAAGACACCATGGCCACTCGATAGATTCGGATTCAGCGAAACTACAACCTGTCAACAATATGGTTACCGTGAAATCAAATCCTTTCATCATCCTTTATCTCATCAAGGTTTGAAGTACATAAATAGTGTCAACTACAACTCGTTACCTTGATATGCTCACATCCTATTATCAGATTAACGACAAAATTTAGATCGGATTTGAGCATCTACTCAATTCCACTATGGCCATAGATTTGGGGTCGTTATCATTCATCGAATATCTATCCGAGATAATACCTCTCATACCCGGGAGTGACGAATCCTGTGTCGATCCACCATAGTCATAATGTGCTTCTCAATGTGGCCAACAACTACCGTATTGATAACCCTGAAGAGAGTTATGTTGGGCTAGTGTCAAACCACACCAATACTCATGTATGGCGCTCCGGTGATCTCAAGTCAAAGGATCACATACACAACCATCCGTTAGAGGACTTTTCCATAGACACTGGGGTTACCATCTATATGGAATCCTCTGGTGGGTCTGTCCAATGAACTTGCTCGTAAAGCAAGCACCAATGTGTTGCACCAGGTCATCACCAAATAACCTTGACAAGTAAGATCTGTCGCTGTCTTTCGACAGGGTCATTCAACACGATGATAGCCTTACCGTATTATATGTGCCCGTAATTCAAAATAATCATGGGGCTATGGATGTTTCTAGAATGGACACCAATTGTGATCATATGATTCTCACTATCAAGATTTTAAACACTTGATATCCTCGTCATGATTCAACCACTCTACAGGCATATATCATTTATACAATCATATGTACATCGGGTATGATGTAGAAAATACATTTTATTATAAAATTAATCATGTTTTTACAAAGAGACAAATACAATATTATTAGCTTTAGGACACCTACACTAATAGTTATAACAAATCCATACACCCTTAGCATGCTTCTAAGACAATAAATTATGTGCCAGTGCATGGGCCCAACTAAAACCAAATTCCAAGAGCCCAAAGGAATTGGTATTTCAACCTAGGGTCTAATGTAAAATATAAAAGTCTTCACGGATCATATGCCATCCTTCATAATTTTTCAAGTACCACCTAACTTTTATTCTAACTTTACATCGATAAATAGAAACCTCGTGTTACATACGAGGGGAGTTAGATGAAAAGAGAAAGTACATTGAGAAAATTTAGAGAAGGCAGGGCACACATGCCATATTTTAAAATACAACCCAAAAATTAAATAAATTACATTCACGCTTAGGTCTAAGGTCCATGTACTAGTCACCATGCAATTAACATTCAATCCATTGGATACAATTCAAAATTAAATTTGAATTATTAAGATAAATATTAATTACCCCCTTTAATATTTATAGTGTTGCGATTTCATTTTAACCCATACCACCAAGCTTTACTCAATTTCGGCCTCCAAGATAGATTCAATATGCACCAATTTAATTAATTTATACTGGATCGAATTGGTAGCAACAACGCCCCAAAACAGCCCAAACATTTGGCCTATCGCACCACTTTACACAGGTTGTCTGGAGAAATGACTCGTACACACCAACGTACTTGAAAGGTTGCCTATCCCAAAAATATAAACATGCACCAACATGTCATATTTCAAATGGCACCATTCGTTAGTCGTTCGGTTCACTACAGCTCATGGAAAAAAAATATAACGCGAGCGTACTACATAAACGTTCGTGAAAACGTGCAGCACTCTTTAATTGATCAGGGATTTTTATATACTGGTTGGAAATTGAAAGCAACAGTATCTAAACGATACTAAGACATGCAAGAACACATAGGAATTGGCCTCATATCAAAATTCTTTCCAGAATGAAAATGAGAGTGATTTTACGACAATGGTCTGCAGGCTTTCTAGAATTGATTTATTGTGCAATCTTGCATAGCAAATCACACGTTTTGACAAAAACGTCAAACTCTCATCAAGGTTACACGTGGGAATACATGGAAAAAAAATTCGGCCAAGTATCCCTATGCATAGCCACCAGAAACTCTGTATAAAAATGGCTGAAAACACGGGCAATAGCAGTGGCACGCACCAACATGCCACTGCCGCTTTAGTGGCTGTTCACTACCGCAGACAACCACCCATTGTTGTCTCGTGAAAGCAACCACCACTACATAGAGACATCATAATGAAGTAGCAGCGCACAGACCTGCTATCGGCGTGGTAGCAACGCACAAGGGCAAGGCGTAGCCATGAACGGAGACACCCCTTTTATCATTTCAATTCGTCCTCTGATTTTATTACAACATCAAATCCAAATACCCATTGAGCAGTAACGAAACCAAGCAATAACTACCATAAATCAGCTTTACTTAAATTAATCCAATCACAAATTAATTCAACAATAACTCAATCTATCATTCTCCAAATCAAACAAAGTAATATAATCAATTGTAAGATGCTCTGATACCACTGTTAGGTTATTGAATCGATTAGAATGCAGCAAAAATTTAAATATTTTAATTCAATAACCAAGACCCATGATCCTTACAAGTTGATTACGCTAATATTTTATGGTATATTAAAATAAGAGTTAAAATTTAGAGTAATATACCTTCGTTGGCGGCTCCTTTAATGAAGAACGATGTACTTTCACTTCAATCCAAGTATAGGATTGAACAAACTGTGATCCACACGAAAGCAATACCAATAACCCAAACTTTAATTGCTAGATAAAATGTACGTGGATTAAGAATTCACGAAAAGAAATTTTGTTTCTCAAGAACTAGGGTGAAGCGTCTGGGAGAGACAAAGAGAGATTAGGGTTTGTTTTCTTAAGGGCTAAGTTACATATGAAATATCTCATTTGGTCACACTTATATAGTGTGGCCCAAAACCCTAATCCATACAAGGTAGTCCCAATCCTTGTAACCGAACAATCTCCTTATGGTATTGTAATTATCATAATTATTTTATTAAATCAATTAATATAATCATCTATTAAATATAAATTATATTAACATTAACAAAATTAATAATTTAATTAATTTAAATATATCAACCCAATATATTTAAATAGTTGCAATCTCACCAATTTTATTTCATAATTAAATTTGGGCAACGACCCCGCCAAATTTAATTGCACTCTGAGATTACCAAAATACCTTTTTCATCATAATGACAAAAATACATTTTTCTTGATTTAATTATTAAATTGTTTTCTATGTGTGTGACTCGTAGGCTCCTCATCATATCATCAATGTACGGTATCATAATTAATACCCAATTAATCGTCTCATAATACACATACCAAGATTGGCCTCTAACAAAGCATCATGGCCATCCGATAGATTCGGATTCAGCGAAATAGCTTCCTATCAACGATATGGTTAATGTGCAATCAAATCCTTTCGTCATCTCTTATCTCATCAAGAGTTGAAGTACATAAACTGTGTCAACTTCAATTCGTTATCTTGACATGTTTGTGTTCGATTATTGGACCAACGACCAAATGAGCTCGATTGCTCGCCACTACCATGTCGATCATCACAAGTTCGAGATTTGTCAATGAACTTTTTAAATGGCCTTTTCGTATGAGGTCCTCAATAACATTTTTCAGAACTTGGTACTCATTGGTACTGTGGCCCGCATCTCTATGATAGCGACAACTTTCGTGTGTCTCTTCGACTCCATTGTGCTTTTAATTTTTTCGGTTTTGGTAACCGACTTACTTCTCTTGATGTTTCTTAGATCTCCTCAAGTGAAGCTACCAAAGGGGCATATTCATTGTATCAAGGAAGCAATTCATGCTCAGTTCTCTGTTCGGTTCGTCGCTCCACAACTCAGTTTGTGGTTTCACCCCAACAATCAACAGTGTTTTAATAGACTCCTCGGGGGCATCTACCACTTTATTCTGCTCTGTTTGCAACCTTGTTAAATGCGAAGTCAAGGTTTCACCCTTTTGTTGGCTAATGTTACTGAGGTAACTTAAAGGCATTGCGAACTTCCTTCTCACCTAGAATTGTTAGCTGTAAAGTGTGATGAATTGTTACCAAGAATTAATAGAACCTGCTTGCAACCGCTTGAACCATCTCTTCGCATCATCACCAAGGTAACTACAAAACATCAGCATTTTGCCAGGTCTGAAACCTGATGCAAATGATCTCCTAGTTCACCTCTCTCGTTGACTTTTAACTCCGATGGTTTAAACCCTTGCGGCAAAGGTGCTAGGCGAACTTCTTTTGAGAATAGGGAGTTAACTACTCTTGTGACCTAATTATCTTGACGAGCTCTTAGGTCTTTAAGCATCTTCTACACTTTGTCCAATTGGTCATTCAACTACGGGTTTCTCGAGGGAGCCTGATTGGCTCTTTGTGCATTGAGATGGGTCCTCAAATCAGTTCTCCATGAGTTTAGATAGGTGCGAAGATCTGTTTTAAGACTACTGTGTCCCATGTGGGGCACACTGGCATATGACAAGGAGCTATTGTTTGGATAGTATGTTCTATTCGAGGTGTATTTCTGACTTTCCCTTTCGTGACGTGGATACCCACCAATACGTCGATTTTGAGCATCCTATTATCGCAAGACATTCTCTTCGCAAGCTCGCGAAGATTGCACTCCCATTTGGTGTGGGTGGGTTTAAATCGGCACGTTGAACTTGGTAATCTGCTCGTTCGGAGCGAGCAATTAGGTGAATCATTGGCTCACCCATGGGCTCTTTACCTGGACACCTTCCTAGATTAGTTTGGTTAGGGACTTCGAGTCTCAATGCTTTTTCCCTCCTTGACACCTATGATGGCATTTCAATGACGAGCTATCGTCATTAACCATCTCAAGCTCCCAACTTGGAACTCTTTGGGATACAGCCCGCTAATTCAATTTTTGGATTGCTCGTGGCCCTTCTTTCATCTGGTTCACATCCTCTTGAAGATTATGAACTGCATTAGCAAGTGTTTTCAACAAGTTCATCACCTGTGCATTCTCGGGATTAAGGGGGCCTGCTTCATTCTGACTTGTAGGCTAAGATGTTGGCATTATTGGAGGACGAGTCTACTGAGCTGCCTGATTACTCTCTTGATGGTTGGTATCAACGTTGTCACCTTGGTTGGCATTGGACATGCTTTATGTGTTTCTTGTGTGTCGGGTCCGTGCCATTGTTGATCTCTTACAATTTGGAAGACGAAAAAGAATCTATTGGAAAACAAGGAAATCTTTGTAGTGGCCCTCATTCTAGCAGCAAAATGTTATTAAAAAAATTAGCAAAAACCAAAGAAACTTAATTGACCTTGATGGAATCGGATTGGATGGACGCTTGATTGTAGAAAATCAGAAAGAAAGAATAAAAGCAAAAATTGAACAAGAATATAGCAATGCAAGAACACAAAAAATGATTTTTAAAAAGATTCGGCAAGTTAAGATCTCAAGTCTACGTCATCAGTTATCTTATTAATGCTCTAGATACAATAATAAGTTATTTCTCTGAAGAAATTGCTCACCCTCCCTTCCATGACTTGATGAGGGGTTTGTAAACCACATCAGTATGTCCAAGGGTAAAATAGTCTTTTCACTTTTATGTACTAAGTTAATTACCATGCACATGCCTTATGAGTAAAGTGGTAAAAGAATGATGATCTTTGGTTGGCCTTGACAAGATAAAGATTTGAAGGATTGAAGAGTAATAAAAATGAAGTTATTAAGGGCACAAAGGGAATTAATGGTTTAAGTCATTAATGCATGAGATAAGAATTGAATATTTTACTATTTTCTTGGAAATCATCTTGTAAAAATCATCCAGCACCTATTCCTACCACTTTCCACATTTTTTTTCCACTTTCCACCAACTTCTCCAATATTTTACAATACTCCATCATCTTCTTCCATCTTGTTCCACTAATTCTCTTTCTTCTATTGAAATTTCAAGCTTCTAAGTTGAATTTCTTCAAGTGTTTTGTATTTCCTCCTTTATTAAGTAAATTTGGAGGTAAATTTCAACTCCTTATCTTACATGACTATTATGTATTTCAAGTTATTAAGTTTTTCTTATAAATTATGCTAGGATAAAGGTCAATTGAAGATAAGAAGGAGGAAATTTGCAAAGATTATGGTTTCTTCAAGCAAGGTAAGGGAAACCTCCCTTTAATATAAAATAAGAATTAGGTTTTCTAGGGTTAGTGTTAGGGAACCTTAATTCTTGTCACACATGAGAAAATGAGCTTGGCTTTGAAGCTATAATTTGCAATTGATGGATTTATGTGTGAATTGTAGAGAATGGATGCTTGTTGACAATGATTGGAAATGGTTGAGTCATGAGCATTTAGTATATTACAATAGAGGTTATTGTTGATCCTTTGACATGTTTTCATAGGGGATAAT
The DNA here is from genome assembly GCA_009867345.2 of Toxicodendron radicans. Classification (NCBI taxonomy): domain Eukaryota; kingdom Viridiplantae; phylum Streptophyta; class Magnoliopsida; order Sapindales; family Anacardiaceae; genus Toxicodendron; species Toxicodendron radicans. The sequence goes on along the minus strand of WYDK02071905.1, from coordinate 2,269 downwards.
GGTTAGGAAAGGTTAGGGAGTAAGTGAAGGTAAATATGTATGAGAAAAGCTTAAAAAGAGCATGATACCATGGTTGCCCTATCACATCCGTGACCTTCTCGACAATGTTTGAACATTTTTGCTATTGAAGGGGGCTAAGGCCTAAACATAAAAGTTGTAGTCCTTTCTTTACGCTTTAAAATGGTACCAAGATTATTTCAATTCGATGTGTATAACCCAAGATATGCCATCTTGAACATGACTTGAGCGGCATGACTACCTCAAAAGTGCTTCTAAGTTCTTAATTTAATTTTAGCCTAATAATCTATGATTGATTCTAAGTATGGAAATGATGGTTAAAGGGTTTTGAAACATGTTTTAATAAGTGATCATGATGATTATTTAATGATTGTGTGAATATGTATGTTTGATGTAATGAATGACTATGGAATATATGTGTAAAGAATGTATATATGTATATATACATTATATATGTTATGTATTATCTAATTATGAGCTTGTTTATGTATAAACAAGCATAAGTATGATAATTTTTTAATGAGTTTGTTATGCATACATGAGGTAGCCATTATGTAATGATATGTTCATGTATGGAGATTGTATAACTTTAAGAATATGGCATGTCAAGCATATCAATGATTAAAAAGGGGACTTGATCCCAAGTTTGAGCTAAATGCTTTCAATGTACATAGGCATGCATTTTCATGAACAAAGTGATTGTTTTAAGTTTTATGGAAGCTATTGTCATGTTATGGGGAACCTGAGCTCGCTCATGCACATATCGAAGCAAGAAAGAAATGAACAGTCCATAACGTACATGCCTTAGCTTAGTCCGATCTGGAAACAGTAAAATGTTTCAAAGAAAGTTATATTTATACATGCATGTCATTAAAGTGTACCATTCATGAACATTAAAGGAAAAACATTACATGAGTTATGTTACATGTTATGATATGAATAGCATATACTATGTTATGTTATATATATATACATATGTCACGTTATGCTATTAATGTTTGGTTTTTATACAAGTAATTGAATTGTTTTCCAAACCTAAAAGTTTCATAAGGTTAAATGATTGGTATCCTTACTGAGTGATTAGCACTCATTCGTCTAATTTACATGTTTGCAGGTAATGGTTAAAGCGGTAATGGCGATCGACAGTCAAGGAAGCAAGGGACACGCACGTTAACCTTTGTTTAATAAAAATTATGATGTTATATTAAGGATGTTGGTTTTGGATTGATGTATATAATTTGATGCATACAATATCTAAGTTTTACTAAATAATGATTATGTTTTGCTTATAAATGATGGGAGATATTTCTTATTTTTTAATTTTTTTTTCGTTGTTAAACAATTAATGTAGTTGTTTTCTTTTAAACCATATTTTTCGTATATGATAATCTTTTGACAAGTTGATTATGAAAGAAATGTAAATGAGATATGAACTTTTATTTATTTTCATGTAATACATGTTTGTAAACAAGATTTATGTTTTAAATTACATTACCTTCCAGCGTGAATTCTCTAAGTTTTTATCGTAATGGAATACATAGAGGGTACCTGGCTGGAGGGGGTGTTATAGTTGGTATCAGAGCATGGTTATGGTATTTAAAAGACATTTTCTGTTTTTTATGGAATTAGATTGTTACTTTATGAAGTTTTTCGTATGTCCCTCATGCTACGTTGACACACCCTTGCAAGTTAATCGTTGTAAGTTTTCCTTTTACCTATTTAAGTTTAAGTTGATGAACTAACAAAGCTTGTTCATTTCTTTGACTCTAGAAGTGTTAGGATGAGTGGAGAAACAAGATCCGGGAGAAGTAAATGGACTTCAACTCCACCTGAAGGTACCAATCCAAATTTTACAATACGATTGGATATTGACAGGGTGGGAGATATGATTCAGGAGACAATAAGGGAGGCCTTAGGAAATCTGACTATGATTGTACCACCTCCAAATTAAGGTGCAGGGCCTAGCTCATCAACACCCACAGCTTTTTAAGCACAACTATAACCTATTTATGGGCTCCCAAGCAAACACCAGCCACCGAAATTCAGTGGTACTATCGATCCATTAACAGTTGAAGAATGGATCAAGATAGTAGAGAGGGCAATGGCGTTGTTTACAATGACAGATCAAGAAAAGATTTGATATGCCACATATTTGCTACGGGGTGATGCCAGAATGTAATGCATTCTATTCTTTCTAATTAGTATATGTAAAACTCATGAAAATACCTCATATGAATATATATAAGGAAAA
>WYDK02071884.1:0-10503 GCA_009867345.2 Toxicodendron radicans | reverse complement strand
GATCCTCTTCCTTCTATCCCTTGTTGAAAACTCACAATTATCTCACACTAAGAACACTCTCAAAAACGTAAAAACATCCAAAAAAAAAAAACTCCTAAAAGTCAATCTCAACTATCCTTAAATACCCCAAGAAGTCCTAAGTGAAGAAGGAAACAAATTAACCTAAAAAACGTAATAGTTGTGTGTGCCACAGCCTTGGCTATGGCGGAAATGAAGTCACCACAGCCTAGGTCGTGGTGCCTTCTGTTTTCGTAATTCCTGTCTTCAATCCATCACCATGGCGACATGGCCATGGTGAACTACCAAGGCATGGCCGTGGCATTCAAGAATGACAGCTAAAATATTTAAATTATATATCTTTGAATTAACTTTCTAACACAACAAGAATCATCCAATTACGAGGTCTATAGCTCGAGTTATCGTTGAAATACTGAAGCATGTTCAACCCGAATGTTTCCCACGATTTTTCACATTAACTTATCTAGTCCGACCTTTAGGTACTAAAACTGGCATATCTTTCTCTAGAAAACTCCGAATAACAAACCGTAAAATTATCTATAAACTACACTTCGAGAGATTTTCGGAAGTATATAGTACACCATCCAGTTATTACAGAGGAATTTATGGCAGCCTCCAGAAGTTACATTTTTTCTCTTCGGTTTTTGTCGCGGCACACTTTGGTATTTCTTCAAAATGTGTTTATTTCCTCGTTTCAACTCCAATTTTCGACCCATTTTGCACGATTTATTCCAAATGGATCCCAATAGCTCATGTGCCTTCAAAATGGTAAAAACCACTTCAAAGTAACATATTCTTAAGGTAAAACATACAAATGCAGGCCAAAAACATAACAAAATACTAGGACAAATATTGGTTTATCAGAGTGCTATGATTTTACCGTACTACACCACAGACATCGACCGGTGAAACACCTTTCTCTTTAGCGTTCGACTCAGAAGCGGTCATCCCCGCTGAAGTCTCGGTTCCCTCACCTCGACTCCAATGGCTCGACGATAGCAGAAATGAACAACTCATCTGCCACAACCTAGATACGACAGACGAGCTCAGAGAGCAAGCGCTCATTCGTAGTGCAATCTACCAGCAGAAGGTCACTCGACACTACAATAAAAACGTTTGAGCGAGAGTGTTCAAAGTGGGCGATTGGGTGCTACTCAACGCGTTCCAGAACACAAAGGAGATCGGAGTAGGTAAGTCCAGCCTTACTGATAACTCTTGCAAATAGAGTTATCATAAGCCTAATTTAGGACATTTGCTATGGTTTATATTGTTTTATTATTCATTTTAGTTTAATTTAGTTTAATATTTCATATCTTAGCCATTTAGCGTAAGATTGTGTTTAAAAATGGAAAATGCTTTTAATCTGCTCTAATTTGGTGTATGTAGGTTTAATTTTTATTATTTGAATTATTTCATATCAGAATCAAATGGTTCAACCTCGGATTCATGAAGAACACAAATTAAAGACCCGATACTATGGAATGCTGGAGCATAACGTAGCAGATAGCTAAAAGCTTTACGGGGAAGATGCTGGTGCATAGCGAGCCAGCGCAGCATAACTAAAAACACCTTTTTGTCGTACAAATCTGCTGAATTGTCCTGGCAAGGACAGTCACTTTTTTCGTACAAAAGAAGACAAATGAACAGTGACCCGACTGTGAGGGAATGACAAATCCTAGTATGCTGACAAGTGTCCATTCTTTGCCCTATTTTTCCTCATATACAAGCAAAGTGGAAAGTTTAAAAGAAGGGCTGGAATCATTAGAGTAAGGTTGGCCATAGAGAGGAATATTGAGTGAGAAGTTACATAGCATTGCAGAGGAGAAGAAGCCGTTTTCCCGAGGAAGAGCTGAGCATTCCAAGACACATTTGTAGTGTTCTTCCTTGTGTTTGGTGTTTCTTATTTCTATGGATTTGATGGTTGTATCTTCTACTTATATTTACTCTCATTTCAGTATGAACTAATTGCTTTTAAGTTGAGCTTGAATGTTTGAACTCTTATTGTAATGATATTTTAATCTTTAATATAGCTATGACACATTTCATTTCATTTTAGCCAAATGGGTTTATTGTAGCAATGTTGATATGGCCAATCAATGTTTGATGTGTTGCTTGTTAATTAGATGCTGAGAAGGTTTGAGAAACAATGGATATCATTCGGTTAATGCAAGCCCTTAGGGTCATACGACAGTATGAGGATAATAAATAGGCATATGGGTGATTCCTTGTATGATTATTAACAAACCGGGGATTGAATATGCTGTTTGAGTCCAAATCTGCATAGACATATGTTAGATTTAAGCTTAGGGAATAAGCTTGTAGAATGTTTGACGGAACAATATGAGATCTTAAGAGTTTGAATCAAGTGAAATGTCATGTTGAGTTATGCTGTAGCAATATTCATAGCATTACAATATGAGGGATTTCATTTAAACCTAACTTACCTTTAATCGATTACTGAACTGGTTGTTGCCACCTGCCACGTTGGTTAGAACTCTTACTTAGGTTATCACAGTTGCTTAGCTTAATTTAGTTGTAGTATCGTTTCATAATTCATTCCATTAAATTTGTTTTGATATTGCTCATAGTAGCTTAATATCATTAATATTTCATTGATGTTACATTGCTAGAGCATCGATAGAGACTGATTAATTTTACAATCCCCGTGGGAATGATATTCGATTCTTTGAATCTAAACTACTTGTCGACATGTATACTTGCATGCATGTGTTATTGTTTGGATCAGACAACACCTACCTGGGAAGGACAGTACAAAATCAACGAGTTGGTTGGAAAATGTGCATATAAGTTACATACACCAGAGGGTCGAATCATCAATAACAGTTGGAACGCGATACACCTGAAGACATATCATTGTTGAAAAACTCTTAGCTCAACTATCGTCAATATTAGTACGTGTTCATTTATTCATCAATAAATGTGAACGGAGGGACTAAATGGGCCTGTCCATTCCCCTCCATTTCATCTATATTAAATAAAATGATGTTATTCAGTATTTTGTTCTTATTTTAACGCCTCTAACAGCTATTGGGGTCAAACCCCTACACAACTCTCGGCACATAATCTAAAGACTTAGATAACCAGAATAAACAAAACACAGAATAGACTTTTTTTCATTTCATCATAACATGACAAATACAAGTACAGATGCACTCGGCACCATAAAAAATAAAACCAGGTACAAAAATCAAAGAAATCAGTGGCCACCACTAGATGGATCACTCGGACCAGTTCCATCATATGCAGGCCTAGTCGACTTATCAGCATGGGGATCATCCAGCTCCTCTTCTTCAGGCTCATTCAGGAAAGATTGATATATTTCAATCTTTTTATCAGGATCCCACTCGCCCCCTTTGGTTTCCTTGAATTCAACCATTAACTTTGCGCTAGTTTTCAAAATAGCCTCCGTAGCAACAGTCTTGAGCCTCCCCAAAAGAGTGGCCTTCTCGGTTTCCCACTCAAGCGCGCTCTCCCATCCACTCCTAGTGGACTCCAATTTAGCCCAAGCAGACTGCAAACCCTCTTGAACAACCACTTGGCTCTCCTTCAGCTCTTTCTCCACCTCCCCAGCCTTAGCCAATTGTTTCCTAAGCTGTGCGTTGGTGTTGGCCAAGTCTTGGTTCTGTTTTTCCTAAGAGGCCACGATTTTCCTCAAGAAGAGGCCCCCTGTAAAAGCCTGTAGGAAACAAGGTAGTAAGACAAAACAGAATAAACAATGCAAGACTACAAGAAAAAAAATTACCTGATGAAACCGAGCCACACTCCAATCAGCGGCCTGAGAAACTACAATCTCACTAAGGTGCCGATCATCCTCAGGCAGAAGGAGTGAATCTGCAACACCTTCCACAAATGAAGGGTCAGAATAGGACGAGGCATGAGGAGGGAAAGACACCCTTATCGGCTCATCCTCGTCTACAAGGTCAACTCTCACAGACGAGGCCACGTGCGATGAAAATGGAGCAGCATGGTCCTAAGAATGTTGGTCGGACACAACAGGAACTGTTTGAGACTGCACGAATTTCCTTATCCTCTTCTTTTCGGATCTACACTTTTCCATCAAATCCTTGGCACTTGGGATTTCAAAATCTCCCTTCATTCTCGCTTCTACAAGGGGGAACTCTTCAGGAGTTAAAGGGAATATGGGAGACTTACCAAATACAATGTAGTTGCAATACCGAACGAAGAGATTAAACAAGTTCGGTTGCACAAGCAATGATGGGGTACCTTTTGGAACTTTCGAAACGTGTTTCCAAAGATGGCTAACCCTTAGGCTCAGCTCGGCTCAGCTCGGCTCGGCTCGGCTAGGCTAATAGCCCTTTCGAGCCATCAAGAACTGAGGGATATGCTATGCTGACACCACCAATTCTGGCGCTCGACTCCTTCGGATCTACGAGGTGTGTTGGACAATCGTCAAAATCCTTTCCACTAGTCATCCCGCTCGGCTCCTCCAAGACTGCAACCGAACAAACCGTAAGAATTACTTAGGCATCAAAGATCAAAAGAAAGAAGTTTAATACACTAACTAGGCACTCGGCTCTACCAAAGAGCAGGCAACAACGCTCGGCTTTTCGCTAAGAATAGAGCGGAGAAAAGAAGCTTCAATGAGTGATACCCCAAGCTCTTGGCACTACCCAAAGAATAGGTAGAAGTCCTCAGCTCCTCACTAAGGATAGAACGAAGAGAACCTTCAAAGAATAACGCTTCAATCGCTCGGCTCTTCGAAATGATCAATAACGGTCCAACTGCTTAGCTCATTCGAATGAGCGGTTCGAAGCTGCTAGACCGCCCAGCTCTCTTCAAAATTGATAAAAAGATTGCAAAACGCTCGACCCACTCGAATGAACACTCGAAGAGGGGTTGGATGAGCAGTTCAAAGTTACTAAAGCGCTCGGCTTGTCACTAAGGATAGAGCGGAGAAAAGATGCTTCAATGAGTGATACCCCAAGCGCACGGCACTCCCTAAAGAATAGGTAGAAGCACTCGGCTCCTCACTTAGGATAGAACTTAGAGCCTTTAAAGAATAACGCTTCAATCGTTGTGCTCTTCGAAATGATCAATAGTGGTCCAACCGCTCAGCTCCTTTGGATGAGCGGTTAGAAGCTGCCAGACCATCCAACTTCTTCTCGAAGTTAATAAAGAGATTGCAAACTGCACGGCCCACTCAAATGAACCCTCGAAGATGGGTTGGATGAGCGGTTCAAAGTTACTGAACCGTTTGGCTCTATTCCAATGAAAAGATTCTACTTAGCCCAAGTAATTACTACCAATAACCAAAATCCACTTTCCACCATGAAACCACCCTTCAAAACCACTACCTAAAAACCACTCTCAAGCTTCGATCTCACAAAACCGCAAACACCAGAATCCTTGGGGAAATCTTAGAAATCCAAAGAAACTTTACCCAAAAACCGTCTTAAAACACTCTAAAAGGCAATAAAAAGAAAAGAGACGAGAAAATTACCAGTTAAAGCAGGGGAAGACGTCGTTTGAAGGAAACACAGAAAAAAAGTGAGAACCCTCAAAAATATTCTGGAAATGAAGAATGAAAGGGAAGAAGGAATAGTCACGATTATAAAGAGGTTTCTGGAAACTGAACAGGCGCATTAAAGACACTCACGCCAGTACCACGTGGCAGCCCCATATAGGCAACGTAGAAATTTCTGAAAACTTAAAAATCCCACCTAAAGTCGCCTCGAAAACACAAGTTTGAGCACATGGCAACATGAGATCTTCCTTCTAGAAGGAATGGAAAAACCCTAAAACCGCCCCTTATAAATGTAAGTTATCTAGTGAAGCGGTTCAACTCAAACCACTCGTACCATAGTGAAACGAAGAGCCAGGCCGCACCTTGGCTTTGAATGATAACATGTAGAGATATGTCTGGTATGAAAAACAGTAGACGACATACCAGTCCGGCTCCGCCTATCTAAGAAACGACGGGAAGTTTTGCTCTGCCCCTTCATCCGCGAACATTAGAGAGTTGAAGATAAAAGTGAAAGTATGGGTCCCTGCTCAGCTCGTCATAATGAAAAAGCCATCCGAAAAAGCACACAATGGAGTCCATACGATCTACCTCGTACGGCCACTCATCGAATTCAACTCAATGAAACCCCCAGCTTCATATCCACACTATTTAAAAGAAGAAGATTACGTGAGCAAATGAGATCCACTCTGCTCAACCGGCCCTTAATCTGGTTCAAAACAAAAATGCCTCACTTGGCTCCTCCACATTCAGAGAGACCCTACGAACCCACCAAGATACATTCTTAATCAGAACTCATGTGATATAATCTCATTGCAAAAGAACGAGCTGAGTGGATTTGGCCGTTTGGACATTTGTGCTTCTGCTTGATTCGATACCGTAGGGAAATTTTACTACAATCTACACCACACAATCAAAAGCGTGCATCCTTGTAAAAGAGTCGAACGAGGCCTTTTTTGCAGCAAAAGAGTCCGTTCTTCTTTGAATTTGGAAAAAGTCTCCCTGAGATCGCATAACTTTTTTGACAATGATTACGAGCTACACAACTACTCTTGAAGTCAAGTATACTCCATACAGACCCATTTGTACGACTTTTACTCCGTAAAATAGAGAAAAAATTGTTCAGCTCGGTTATGGCCAAAGCTAGAAGCACTCATAAGGAGACGTGTCGATTCATATAAGCTATTAATCATTTCCTTGTACCTTAATTAGCTCGGCTCCTCCCATACTTGATGAGTTGTATGAATCTGATTGAACAGTCGATTCGCTAAGGCGCCGCTTGGGAACTTGAAGAGAAAACTTCCTACCAAGAGCAAAGTTGAACAGTTAACTACGGTTGGATATACATGCCCAGTAACTGACGAACACGGTCAAGCAGACGTCAAAGGTATGTACCTTCAAAACCGCACGACTAATGGCCCAGTTCGGCCCATTAAAAAACCAACCCAGCGAATTGTCTTGTGATGATGGAACTTTCATTCCTTGGAACCAACCCCTCCTGAGAGGGGTGATTTATCGTTTTGCCTCTACAATAAGCTATAAAACTACTCCCTAAGTTGAGTACCCATTAACTCAGAGAGTGGGGGACAAATTGTATGGGCCAAAAATCGTATTGGGCCTAACAAGGCCCAATAACAAAATTAACGTAAAAACGGCCCAAAGCCTAGCCCAATTCCAATTGGGCATGATCTTTAGTCCATCTCAAGGATAGACAACCTCCGAAGTTGGGCCCTCCAACTAACTAAACCAAACTGGGTCCAAGCCTGATAATCCATACATATCCCCAAAATAGGAACCAAAATCATATTCTATTCCTAATTCATACAAGATCTCGAATCTCACATGAATTGGAACACTAATAAGATAAAGGCAAGTCCCAAGGATTTCCTTCCTAACCCGGGTTGATCTCCCGAAAGGATTCAGAGTCCCATTAGGATTCTGATACTTTGAGCACTCTATATAAACAGGGGTCGCTCCCTTTAAACGTCATTCAGAAATCATCAACTTCAAATAGCTCTTAGATTCTTGATCTCGAGAATCCCCATTTTACTCTTGACAAGCCTAGTTCCGACTAATCTCTACCGCCTCTTTTGTCCGTCCTAGCAAAGTCGTACTTCAGTTGCTTTCTCTAGCCATTAACTAGCCTTCCTCAGGTCGAATTCCTTTGTTCTTAACCCGCATTGAATTGCCTTCAACCTTGCTGACTTGAGAGTCGGAGTGCCTACGGTAGATACCACACTGGTGCCCATCGTGACTTCGAGTTCTTTCTTTCATTGTGCAGGTCCATCAGGTTGACAATAGCTCATCTCATACCGGATCCATTCCTTTCAAGTTGACCGTAGATTTTACCGTCTACACTTTTCTACACTACCTATTGTTTGTGACCAAACAAAGATTAGAGTTTTGGGAGCTAGGATTTTGTTTTCTGCAAATAAGTTTGAGATTTTTAGAAATTGATGAGAAGTATATGAATTCCCCATTTCAGTGTTGGGTCATAATGGTGGTTATGTTTGTATTTTGTGTTGATAGTTAATTTTAATGGATGACCTTTAGCTTGAATAAATTATATTTCGGCCTAATTTAATAAATGGAAAATACTAGTTGGATCAACTGATCCGGATCAAATAGGGATATATTTGACTTTTTATAATGATTCTTATATAAAAAGACTTATTTATCCTTGATGACTTAAAAAATAAAAAATAAAAGTAATTTAATATTAATTCTCTCTCATCATTAAATATGAAAATCTTTCATCATTAAATGTGAAATCAAATTCTTAGGTGATATAATACCACAATCACTTCCCCAAAACTTAAAAAAAACAAAAGCAACAATTTAATAACCTTACGTTTCAAAACCATCTCTCCCTAATTAAATCAAATCTCTCACAATTTTCATTTATTTTTCTCTCTTTTTTTAGGATAATACTACACTTACAAAGTCCATACATAAACAAAGTGATATGTTATGTCATGATTGGGAGAGTATTTTGACTTTAATTAAAAAGTTGACTTTACAAGTAAACTCTCCTAATTATAACATGACACATCACTTTGTTTATGTATGAACTTTATTATCCCTTTTTTTTATTCTTTCAAGTTTCAATTATCAATTTCTTTCTTCTTCTCCAAAATTAATTTCTTCATTGCTTCTCCATTGCTCTTTTTCAATTTCACCAGAGACAAGGGTTCACTTTCTTTTTTCATTGCGCAACTCGCGACCACGAAGGCGCACTTGCATTGTCATAGCAGTCGACGACTCAACGATGTTATCCTCTCTTGACATTAAAAGTGGAAAAGAGTCAAGCCTGCATCAGGCTTGGCATTTTGGTAGGTCGGGCCGGCTGGCGGGCCGAGTTAGGCCCACCCTTTCGAGTTAGACGGCCAGCCCAGCCCGACCCCTTAACCCGGGGTTGGTGGGTTTAAAAGCGAGCCTAGCAAGGCTGGCCCGTAGAAAAAATTAAAAAATTAATTTTTTTTAAATGTTTTTTATTTTATAATGCTTTTTGTGTAATTTTTTTTTTCAAATATAAATTAAATTAAATTAAATTAAATTTTTACACATCACCCAAATCATCAATTAATCAATTAATCTCAATTAGTCAATTATAATCAATTCTAATTAATTAATCAATTCTAATAAATTAATAAATTATAATCAATACTAATTAATGAATCAATTATAATCAATACTAATCAATTAATTAATTAATCAATTATAATCATTTAATCAATTATAATAAGTTAATCAATACTAATCAATTAATTAATTAATCAATTTTAATCAATTAATCAATTATAATCATTAATCAATTCTAATCCATTAATTGATTAGAATTGATTAATTAAGATTAGAATGAGAATTGCTTAATTGATTAATCAATTGAAATTTATTAATTGATTAATTGATTAGAAAGAGAATTGATTAATTGATTATAATTTATTAGAAAGAGAATTGATTAATTGAGAGTAATAGAGTAATTGATTAAAATGAGAATTGATTAATTGAGATTAATTGATTAGAATGAGAATTGCTTAATTGATTAGAATTGATTAATTAATTAAATTTGATTAATTGATTATAATAGGTATTTAATATTTAAAAAAAAATAAAAATAATGTTTTTTGCAAAAAAGAGGGTCAACTCAGCATCGGCGGGTTACAAATTTTTTTTTTTTTTTTTTTGTGTAACCCGTCAAGGCAACTAGTCGGCTAGGCAACATCGGGCCAAGCCGAGTTAGGGTTGACTCGCCTAACCAGACCCAAAATTTGCAACAGTAATACTAGATGCACATCATTTTTACACACAATTTATCCTACATCATTATGTGGTAAAGGATGATTGGGTGAAAGTTTATTTTTAATTTAAAATCAACTAATCATCTTTTATCACATAATGTAAGAGAAATGATGTGTACCTAATATTATTGATTTCCAACTCTACTTGATATTATGAAAATTAATTGGTACAATAAATTAAGTCCAACTGCCAACTTTTATTCTTTGAAATATTGAAGTAATTATTGTTTCTCTCTCATCATTCAATAATGTCAATGGAGGGAATTAATTTATATTAAAAAAAGCATAGTATAGAAGCAAAAGATAAATTTATTTTACTGAAACATAAATTTATAAATTTATATTTCCATAAAAATTTTTGATCTGGATAAATTAATCCAAATAGTGGTGGAAAAAAACCGGGTCGGGCCAGGTCGGGCTTGACTCGAGGCTGGTTAGAAAAATGGTCAGGTCGGTCCGGGTTGGCCCAGCCATACGTGCGGGTTGGGTTGGACTCGGTCTTGCTGGTTGGAGGGTTGACCCAACCCGGCCCTACAACCCTATATAGGCGGGTTACTAGGCGGCCGGGCGAACACTATTTTTTTTTTGTGTTATTTACTTATTCTCATTTAGTTAACTTTTAAAAATTCAATCAATTATCAAACTTCTTTTAGATTAATTTTCCTTAGTTGATACTTGATA
>WYDK02071864.1:0-10505 GCA_009867345.2 Toxicodendron radicans | reverse complement strand
AAAGTATGAAAACCCCTTCTAAACTAACCCTCTTTACAAGAATCAATCCCCTTGTTGTATGATTTTCCTAAAACTAAGGGTTTTCTATCAAACCCTAACCTCCAAAAGTATATCTCCCTTTACAAAATTCGGCCCCCTTTATATACTCCCAAAAATATAACCTAAAATTCACTGAATTGCTAAACGCGGCGTTTAAAAAATCGTGATGTCGTCGCAGCGACAAACAGAAATCCTGTGAAACAAAATTCCAGAGAGCTTGTCGCTACAGCGACAATCCATTGTTGCCACAACGACATTCTCTTGGCTTGAAGCAGTATTTATGATTTTGCCACTACTTTGTTCTTCAACCATTTTGACTTCTGAAAGGTTCCCAACGCGTTCGGGACTTCTTCTAATCATCTCAGGATTTTACAAAACTTCTGGATGATGCTTTTCTTTACAAAATAGAGTCTTAAATGTCATGTTTTGCTTCTTGAGTTTGTTTTATCCTAAAATAGAAAATAACACAATTAAGTGATATTCAGGATCAAAACTGTGTAAAAAACATCTGATAATCCTAATAAACTTATGCATAAAACAATACAAATCTAGGATTATCAACGTGTCTCTTCACAAAGATCTTGCCAAAGAGAACAATGTTTCACCAGTAGAAGTTTGCGAAGTGGTGCGATATGACCATAAGACCTCGGGGAGGTCATCGGACCAATTCCCTTTAAATGCATGAAGCTTTGTTTTTTCAGAGTTCCCTTGATGATCTTATTTATGGTCTCAACCTGTCTGTTGGCTTGAGGTCATGCTACTGAAGAGAACTTGTTCTGGATCCCAAGATTGCTACAGAACTTTCTAAAATCATCGTTATCGAACTGTTTGTCATTGTCGGGGATTATTGAGTAAAGATTCCCTAAACGGCAAACGATGTTCTTATAGACGAAGACATGGATCTTGCTCGTGGTGATCATGGCCAAGGGCTCAAATTCTGCCCATTTGGTGAAGTAGTCTACTGGAACCACAACATACTTCACTCTTCCTTTTCCCATTGGCATGTGGCCAATAAGATCGATCTCTCATATCGCAAACGGCCAAGGGCTAGATATCGTTGTTAAATGCTATATGGAAGCTCGTGGGATTTTAGAGATTCGTTGGCACTTTTCGCATTTTCTAACAAAATCGGTGAAATTAGACAAAATAGATGGCCAGTAATACCTTTGCTTGACGATTTTGTTGGCCAAGAATTTTTTCGAGGAGTGGTTACCACAGATGCCTTCGTGAATTTCACTGATAATGTAGTCAACCTAATCATTGTTCACACATCGCATTAACGGAGTCCTAGACCCCTTTTTGTATAATATATCTCCGATCAGAATGAAATGACAAGCTTTTGTTTTGAGTGCTCATGCTTCAGCCTTATTATGGGCGAGGACTCATTTTCTTAGATAAGCGAGGATGGGAGTCATCCAACTTCATTGGACATTAATGTACATTACCATTTGATCGGCTGGTGTGGTGCCAGAAGTAGGAACGAACTTTACCGGAATGTAGTCCAGGGTTTTCGATTGTAAGGAGGATACAAGTTTTGCTAAGGCATCAACAACTTATTTCTGGCCTCACGGGATTTGAGTGATAGCAAAGCTCTTGAATTTTTCAAGCTCTATCTTGGCCTTTTTTAGATGGGCAATCATGTTTTCCTCCTTGGATTTGTATTCGTTCGTGATTTGGTTTACGATCAGTTGGATGTCACTTCGAATGTTGATTGATTCGACCCCTATTTCTTTTGCTAATCGTAATCCAGGGAATAGGGTCTCATACTTAGCCTCGTTGTTCGATACTTTGAATACGAACTTGAAGGCTTCGTGCATGCGAGTCCCTTCCGAACTTATCAAAAGCAAACCGGCTCCTGCTGCTGGTTCAAATTAAATCCTGGCAAGTATACGAATCATAATTGCAATACAGTATGGACATGCAAGGGTCGATCCCATAGAGATTTGTAAGTGCTTAGCTAGTCTCTAAACTATACCTTAATTCAAAAGCATAAATGTAAACTCAGGATAAGATTTCAATTATAACAACTACAATTAAAAAATGTAAAACTAAAAGCAATCACATTAAACAATACTACAATGATCGACAATCAATTAAGGGACTTAGGTATCCAATCTCACCATAATTATCCGACTTGACGCTATTAATCACATTACCATTATCTCAAATCTCACTCTAAGGTTATGCTCACGAAATTAAGATATTACCTTAGGGCGTTCAGAATCAACCTAGTGTTTTTGCTACTAACCTAGCTAAGGCGTATAGTCTAACCTAGTGAACAAAAACTGATTGACAACAAGAGGAAAAATCACACAAAACCAATTCGTATAAGGCAAGGTGTATGCTCAAACACAAATTAATCATTTAAGAGAGCTAATAAAGGGGGAATTTTGCAATATCCAACCTTGTCTCAAATCAAACCCCAACCAATATCAATGATAATCAACCAACAATATTAATAAGAGTATTCAATAATCATAATAAATGAGACAAGAGGATAAATGACATGAGATAACAAGTAAACTTTGATTAAAACATCAAGCCTTCAAATTAGGCTGCATTGGATACCAAAGTTGAGTTTAGTTACACATGAATGGGGAAGACAAACCTTAAAACCATGGTGTCTCTCAACAACATGAGAATCAAAAGATGAAAAACCTCTAAACTAATCCTCTTTACAAAGAATTAATCTCTTTCCTCCAATGGTTTTCCCTAAAACTAAGTGTTTCTCTCTAAAACCCTAACCAAGAGTATGATATCCCATTTACAATAACATATTCGTTTATATACTCTTCAAAAAATGTGACCTAAAATTGTATTAAATCTAAACGCCCCATTTTGAATTTCCAGACGTCATTGCGGCGACACTTTCTTGTTGTCGCGACGAAGACACAAAATCCCGATTAAACAGACATTCCAGAGAGTTTGTCGCCGTGGCGACAAAGCAGTGTTGCCGCGGTGAAGTTTTGATTCCTTTGATGTTGAATTTACAAAACTGTCGTTTTGAGTCCATCTCTTTGACTTCAAAATGGTTCCGATGCATCCAGGACTTCTTCTAATCACCTCAGAACTTCACCAAACTTTTGAATGTTGCTTTTCATCACAAAAACCTCCAAAAATGTTACATTTCACTTCTGAAAACGGTTTTGTACTGAAACACAAAATAAACACCATTAAGCAACATTCAAGATCAAAACTATGTTGAAAGCATTTGAAAATCCTAATAAAGTTAAGTACAAAACATTACGAATCTAGGATTATCAAATTCACTTGGTGTTCGATGAACCATCAACAAACATTTCCCAAGTGAGCGAGTTTTGAAGTTTCTTGTAGGCGTTATCGAAATTGCTAGTACTGCATTCAACTTGATAGCTCCCTTTTTCGTCAGGCCACGAATATATGAACTCTAAAATGGAATATGTCAATACCTCCCCTTTTATGGAACTTCAATGTTGGTATTGAATATCGAACTGACTCAGTTCGACTGCCCATTGCATGAATCTCCCCAAGGCTTCGGGCTTTTAGAGAATTTGCCTTAAGGGGTAATCGGTAAGCATGTTGATCGCGTGGGCATAGAAATATGGTTGTAGTTTTCTGGACGCAGTAACCAATAGTTTGACTAACCGCTCCAATTTCAGATAATGGGTTTCAACGTCCACCAACTTTTTGGTCAGATAATAGTGGGCCATTAAACCCAACCTTCTTCACGAACTAGAGCCGTATTGATCGCCTGAGGCGAAACGAAAAGATAAAAGCAATAGAGCTTCTTTGAGTTATTGGAAAGTCTACTTGCACTTTGCCGTCCATCCGAACTATTTGTTGCCTTTCAAAATATTGAAGAAAGGCAGACAACAATCTGTTGATTGCGAGATGAAGTGGCTGAGCACCGCGACCTTTCCGATCAAACTCTACACTTGCTTGATGTTTGTAGGACTCTTCATATTCAGTAATGCTTGGATTTTCTCTGGGTTCATTTAAATTCCTCGTTTATTTACCATGAAACTGAGGAATTTTCTCGATGCTACCCCGAAGGCACATTTAAGGAGATTCAACTTCATTTTGTATCGTCAGAGAACATTGAAAGCTTCGAACAGATGCTAAATGTGATTGGTGACTGTTTGCGATTTGAAAAGTATGTCATCAACATAGTTCCATTGATTTCACTATCAGCTCCACGAACATGTGGTTAACAAATCGCTGATAGGTTGCCTTTGCGTTGTTGTAATAGGCTCATGGTTAGTGATAAATGTCGCGTGCTCTTCGTCCGGTGTATACTTAAGAACCCATGAAGCTTAACAGTTAGTGCCTCGACGTAGTATCAACGAGCTGGTCTATTCGAGGCAAAGGGAAACTATTTTTTAGGCACGCCTTATTCAGATCGGTGAAGTCTACCACTTGTCACTTGATTTTTGTTTTGTACTAACACCGAATTTGCTACCCACTGCAGAAAGCGAGATTCCCGAATGAAGCTGATAGAGAAAAAATTATCAACTTCAGATTTGAGAGTCAAATATCTCTTCGGATCTAATGCCCTTCTTCTAACGCCAAACTGTTACTACTTGAGGTCGCACCAACAAGCAAGGACACTTGCAGGTCGCTACGAACTTACAAGTGTTCGGGTTTACTGGTGAGGGTGATTGATTCTTTGTTATGCTTCGTTAATTAAGAGTTAAAAATAAATAACATGATGTGCAGTCCCCCAAAGATCGTAAAAACTTCACTTCCCCCCGGGTTCTGTTAAGGTCGTGAAGACTGGTCTTTTTGGTCAAGATCTTCTTAACTACGATCAGAGCAGTCGATGAAATTCTTCAAATTGCCTTTCTAAATGAGGTTTTCAATAGCATTACATAGAGAGTGGCATTCTTCAATGTAATGCCCAATGTCTCTGTGATAGCAACAATATTTTCTGCCGTCTCTGTTCGCTTTGGGTCCCCTTATGGGTAGAGGTTTCGGTAAAAGCCTGGTGTCTAGCTTCAGAACTTCGTTGATTGTTGTGTTTAACGGAATGTGCACATGGGGATGTGGCAACGGTGCCTTGGGCCTTGTGGGCTCAAATCGAGGTTTTTTGCTCCGATAATTTTTTTTCTATTGATCATTATTCTAATTATCCCCGAAATCAAAATGAACAAGTGCCTTTTCACGGAACTCTTTGTAATGCAAAAGCCCTTGATCGCTGTGTTGTGATGCAGCGACAAAGTTCTCAATCCTTAAATATTTTTTTTGTGAGCTAGAAGAATCGCAAGAGAGAAACATAATCTTCCTTTTGGAGTTTGTTCCATAATTCAATTTGAGGCCACACACCCATCATTATCAGGGTGCGAAAATCTTTTTCAAGTGCGTTCATGACTTTGTGGAGCTCGATATGGAACCGCTCTAAGACTTTAGGGACTGCTTTTTTCTTGTCGAATGTTGCTTAAATAACTCAAAGGCATAGAGAACTACATGTTCACTTGGAATTGTAGTAAGAACAACGAACTCATCCTATTCCAAGAATCGACAGAGCTAGTTGGCAATGTTTGAAACAATCTCTTTGTTGAAGAGGCTAAAGTGACCGCTAGGCACCAGTACTTAGCTAAAATAACCGCTAGGCACCAGCCCTTAGCTAAAGTGACAGCTAGACACCGACACTTAGCCAAACTGGAGACTCAATGGAGCTCCATGAGGTCATTGAAGACGAACAAGTGATCATGGGGATCGTTGTCATCATAAAACGCCTTCATGTAGGGCATCCAAAAAAACCAACAATTAACGGAGTCTACAAAACATTAGTAGAGAATGGAAAGGCCTTCAAGTTTGTATTCTATTCATTACAATGGGATCAAAGGTTATCCAGAGCTCGTGGCAACTCTTCGATCTAAAGAGTGTCATTGTTAGGTTGTGATTGGGGTTTAGGTTGAGGATCGGCACTTTCGGCCATTTTTAACTGTTGACATTACATTATCAGAGTTAGTAAATGTTGTCAAAAATCGCGAGTTGCTATGTTACTCAACCCCTTGGCCAATCTGGGCTAGTTCACTTGTGGGTCTTCACGAGAACATCGAACTCTTAAATTCACTTCCTTTTGAAGAGGGACGTAAGTAAAATGGTGATATTCAGATCACAGCGGTCAGATATCACCCTGCCTTCTTCCCGCATCATGGCCACACAGATTACTATGACGCGCAATCCTACCCTCAAGCAGGTTGGAATGGTTATTTCCTTGTTTGTTCACAAGATTGGATTGATGCCTCCCATGAACTGACTGATTCTACGTATTCGGGTTACCAGATAGTGCCCGTGCATGATTGATATGGTGGTCACAATTGGGAATGAATTCAGCCCTCCTTCCAGTGTCAAACTATTGATGCCTAAGGTCACACCAACGAACAAGGACACTGGTAGGTCACTAGGACCTTACACGTGTTAGGGTTTATTAGTGAAGGTGATTGATTCTGTTTTATAGTTCGTTAATTAAACGTTAAAAATAAATAACAAGATCGTTTTTATAGTGATTTGGAGGCTTGGTAGCAAACTTCTACATCAATTGTTCATTGCGATTCAATTGAGCAAACACAATAATTCTAGAGAGAGAAGTGTTACTCGAGACCTCTTGCTGAGATTTCTTGAGAGAGAGAGAGATTGATATCTGGTTGAATCACCTCAAAATGTTAAGTGGTGCTTTTTATTTATAGGGAAGAAAATATGGGTCCCACCAAGTGTTGTGGTGGACAACTATGAACTTTTGGGATGGATGAGAGATAGTTGGCCAATAGTTGGAATCACTTGAGCGAGTGACATCATTTGTGAGCAGGTGGCGTGATCGTTGTGTAATCTCCATTTTACCCATAACAATACACACATCAGCTACAATAGCAAATCTTTCAAATTTATATAGTTTAGCTCGCACAAATATAAAGTGCTCATAGCTCACACAACTACAAAAAGCAAATTTATAGAGTTCAACTCGGACAAATATAAACAACTCGTAGCTCGCATAAATACAAAGAGCTCACAGCTTGCATATTCTCTAATATTATAGATTCCAAGCACTTCAAGATTGATCTAATGATAACATTATTTCAAGATTTTTATATTACCAAGCATAAATTCCAATAAAAACAAACTATAAAAAAAAAGGCTTTTGAAAGTTGGTTTGCATCATGGCTTTTTCTGTTGATGTTGAAATTTGCACCAACTAGAGTAATCCGATTGACTATGTTGAAATAGGAACTGATGTGCACATGATTATGAATAATCAACAATGAATGAAAGAAAATGCAATAAATGTAAAGAACACGAGAATTTTAAAGTGGTTCGGTAGTAATTTTCAATGCCTATGTCCACTGTGTATTTTATTGAACAAATTTGCAACCCTATTTTCTTAGAAAGCAGGGGTATTTATACTATTTTTTTTTACAAGATAAGCCCGCCTAATCCAGGATTATAAATTTAAAAAGGAAACATATCCTGAGATTTGAGGGATTAGGCAATCATATTTGATTTGAATTCGGGTTTATCCCGGCAATTTGGGGAAAAGGCTTATCTTTAATGCTTATCCCTATGCTGACTACGCTTCACTACGAGCCCACTCATTTGTCAACTTCATTCCTTTGTTGACCTTTGAATAACCCGAGCTTCATCTGGGTCGAGCATACACTTTAGCGACATCGTCATTTTCTCTAGGCACAATCTAATTTGGCCAGTTCCCAAATTTTCGTCTTCCGATCTTATTCCCGCTCATGCAGACTCACTGTGAAAAACCCCGTACAATATCTACCCCCCAGTGTTTGGAGGTTGATGTTGAGCTTCAATGACCAATATTTCCTAAGTCCTCCACTTCGAAATCTTAACCATTTACCTTGAAAAATGGTCGGGCAGGCCTGTCACACATTTAATGCTGCCCCTTTCAGTTACTTTTAAAACTGGCCACGCACGAAAACGTCGCATCATGTGTCAGCGGTTATCGTTATGGAGTTCGACAGTTACGTTCATTTTTTGAATCACCGAGACGTATCAATCTTGGATTGCTCAGATCGCCCCTACGATAAAGGGCTAGGATTGCTGGCCCAATCAATGGCTGTGATGAGTTCCCGCCTGAACACTATTCACTATAAAAAGGTGATTCAACTTCATTGTTCTTCACTTCTTCATTCTCAACTATCACTTTGCAAAATTTTCTCTATGCCTCCAAGCTATTTTGACTGCTTTTTTCGATGCCCCAAGTCGTCAAACCTTCAAGTAAGTGACTTGTACTCTTACCTTGCATATTCTTATCGTTGCTTTCATGATTAAGTAGATAGAACTTGCTTGCTTTGCATTGTAGGGGTAGTCCTTTAGGATTTTCTGGGTTTTTCTTCGAAAAAAAATTGAAAAGTAGCCAAATAGGTCACCGGATTCCGTTATCAGAATATGGGATTTTGTAGAAGTAGAAAAGGTTGTTTTTCGGAGCTTGCCATTGGGTTCCTTTGGCACCTGGACCGGGAACAAGTGTCAAACTATTTTTAACTATATGGCTTGACATTAAGACTTGCTTCTTCATGTTTTAGGTGTCCATGGAAGTGCCCCCGCTATAATGTCGAGCTCTGATTCTAGCCTTAACGAGCTCTTTGGAGACGATATTGCCTCCAGCTCGGATACAGGCTTTAGTAACCGCTCCGGTGACTCCTTAAATGTTATCACCCCGCAAGCCACAACAATCTTAAAAAAACAACCATCCTCCTTGTTCACGTAAGAGGATGTTGCTAGAATAAGTAGGTAGTACTCTATCGAGCTCGTTCTGAGGCTGTCGACTGGGTACTTAAGGAAAATACCCCCAGCGGGTTGGTCGCCGTTTCTGAGACCCTCCTTAGATGCAAGCTGGCTATCCCGCCATGCCCTTTTCTTATCAATGTGGTCGACTATGTCAATGTCGCCCCGCTACAATTGATCGCAAAGTCCTACTTAATAATTGTAGGATTGTATATAGCTTTTATGGCCAACGACTTAGGCGAGCTAAATATTGATGAGCTCGCCTATTTGTATAAATTAAAAGGAGGTTAGGACGACACCTTCTATTTGTCCAAGATGGCCAGAAAGCCTTCAAAGGCTTGGTCGGGATCCCAGGCAAGATCAAGGATTGGGATTCCTACTTCTTCTTCTTTCCCTAAGACAATAATGGCACTTTTAGGCCAAATGCGTGAATGTCCTCCTTTTCTTTTCACGTCGATTTTTTTTAACTCATGTTCTCATCGTTTCAGCGAACCGAGACAAGAATCCACCCTGGAACTTCAACTCTGACTAGCTCAAAAATTCAACAAATTTCCTAAAGAAAGACGCGATGTGACTCAACTCGTCAATCTTTCAAACCTTATTCAGTACGGATTCTACCCAAAGTCCACCAAGTTCACCGTCGCGTTCATCTCTCTTCCTCTCAAAAAAAAAAGTAAACTTGGTTTGTTTCCTAACGTGACTCGAGCTCTCAAGCTTGTTTGCAATTTGCCCACATGAATGAAGCTTACTAAGAGACCCAACGGATACACAGCTAAGTCGCCCAAGATTCAGGGCAACACCTCGAGCCCGATGGTGAAAATCAACCCTAAATCCAAACCGAACTTTCCCTTACGCCCAAAACTTCCACTGCCAAAGAAACAACCAAAAATTAACAGTTTGGGGGCGAGCTCCCAGGCTACCCCAACTCAAATAGAGTTGCAAAAGAAACCGTCGGTCAAGTCGAATCAGTCCCAAAGAAAATGACCATCTCGAGCTGGCTCTCTAGGGATTCTTCGAAAGGAAAGAGCTTGAATGTTCCCAAAGCTCGGGGAAAAGAAATAAGCCTGGTGACCTCGCCTTAATCCTAGGATGAGCCTAAAGAAGACGAGGCTGAATTGGATGCCCTTATTCTTTAACTCCCCGAAAAAATCGCCATGGGGGCCATGGTGACCAAAGATTCGGTTTCTAACCGTTTCTTTCAAGACTTTCAGGCGTTACCCGCTCACAAGCGCCTCGGAAGTACGACAAGGGTGCTCTAATGCCCACACCAAGGTATGTAAGTTATATATTTCATTCCCATACCCTTAGTAATATTCCTAAGGAATTGCCTTAAAAGAAATTGTAGAAATTCTTATTAAATTTTCACTAGGGGTAAAATGGTATTTTCACGTGGAATTAGAAGAAAAAGTGGGGAATGAAATGAAAGTATACAAGGTAAGAATATATAGAAAATAAGGGCATTTAGGTAAAAGCTCAAGTGGCAAAGTTGTAATTTTTGCAAAGTTCAAGGGCAAAATGGGAAACTACATATATATATATATATATATGTTTAGAAAATGCTAGAACCCTAGCATTCTTCCTCCTCTTAGCCGACTTACTCCTCACCCATTTCTCTCAAATTTCCTCATTTAATCCAAAAGAAATCAAAGGGAAATCAAGGAATGTTTGTAGAATTTTTATTCCATAGCATTCCTAAGGTAAGGATCTAGGGTTTTGTTGTGTTTTTACATGTTTTAATG
>WYDK02071853.1:0-10506 GCA_009867345.2 Toxicodendron radicans | reverse complement strand
ATAATGATACATATTTTGTATTTTGTTATGTACATATATGTATAGTTTATATTGAGTTTTGTAAAGAAAAAGAAAAATCATGATATACTTTTACTGTATATTTGCTATATATATATATATGAGGTATTTTCATGAGATTTTTATGTATTAGTTAGAAAGAATAGAATATGCATTACAGTGTTTCTGCTTATTTTTGCATCCAATTTCAATGATGCTTGGTTGTGGTTTTTACCTAACATAAGTGGTGATAAAATGTTCCAATAAATACTCAAACAAAGAAACTTCGCGATTCACCCGTCCCTGTTAGCTATTACAAGAAAAAAAATTGAGTAAATGGGGTACCCGGGTAATATGGTGTTTCTGCTTGTTTTTACTTCTGATTTGAAGAATGGTGTGTTGTGGTTTTTACCTGACCTAAGTGATGATAAGATGGTCAAAAAAACAATCGAAAAAATGCTTCACGATTCACCAGTCCTCGTGAGCTATTACAAGCAAAAAAAGTGAGCAAACGGGGTACCAGGGCAATGTGGTGTTTCTGCTCATTTTTTCTTTTGATTCTAAGGATTCTTGGTTGTGGTATTTACCTAACCTAGGTGGTGATATAATGGTCCAATAAAACACTTGAAAAAAAACTTCACGATTCACCCTTCCCCGTAAGCTATTACAAGCAAAAAAACGTGAGTAAACGGTGTACCTGAGCAATGTGGTGTTTCAGCTCATTTTTGCTTCCAATTTTAAGGTTGTTTGGTTATTAAATGGGCCAAAAAACACTCGAAGAAAATCTCCACGATGCACGCCTCCCCGTGAACTATTACAAGAAAACAAATTGAGTAAACATGGTACCTGGGCAATGTGGTGTTTCTGCTTGTTTTTGCATCCGATTTCAAGGATACCTTGTTGTGGTCTTTACCTAACATAAGTGCTGATAACATGGTCCAAAAAACCCTCAAAAAAAGAAACTTCGCGATTCACCCGTCCCTGTTAGCTATTACAAGCAAAACAATTGAGTAAACGGGGAACTTGGCCAATGTGGTGTTTCTGCTCTTTTTTTCTTCCGATTTTAAGGATACTTTGTCATGGTAGTTACCTAACCTAAGTTGTGATAAAATGGTTAAAAAAAAACTAGGAAAAAAATTTCGCGATTGATCTTGCCCGTAGAGCTATTATGATTAAAACGGTACCTGGCCAATGTGGTGTTTCTGCTCTTTTTTGCTTCCAATTTTAACAATGACTTTTCATGGTATTTACCTAACCTACGTTTTGATAAAATGGTCCAAAAAACCTCGAAAATTACTTCGCGATTCACTCGTCCCAGTTAGCTATTACAAGAAAAAAAGTGAGTAAATGGGGTACTCCGGAAATGTGATGTTTCTGCTTGTTTTTACTTCTGATTCTAAGGATGGTGTTTTTTTCTGTTTTTATCTGACCTAAGTGATGATAAGATGGTCAAAAAAACAATCGAAAAAACACTTCACGATTCACCAGCCCTCGTGAGCTATTACAGGCAAAAAAAATGAGTAAACGGGGTACCTGGGCAATGTGGTGTTTCTGCTCGTTTTTTCTTTCGATTTTAACAAAGCTTGGTTGTGTTATTTACCTAACCTAGGTGGTAATAAAATGGTCCAAAAAACACTTGAAAAAAAACTTCGAATTCACCAATCCCGTAAGCTATTACAAGCAAAAAAAGCGAGTAAACGGGGTACCTGAGCAATGTGGCGTTTCAGCTCATTTTTGCTTTCGATTTTAAGGATGCTTGGTTATTAAATGGACCAAAAAACACTCGAAAATTTTTTTTACTATTCACCCATCCCCGTGAGCTATTACAAGAAAAAAAAATTAGTAAGGGGGGTACTTGAGCCATATGGTGTTTCTGCTTGTTTTTGCATCCGATTTCAAAGATGCTTGGATATCTTCTTTACCTAACATAAGTAGTGATAAAATTGTCCAATAAACAGTGAAAAGAAGAAACTTCACGATTAACCTGTCCCTCTTAGCTATTACAAGCAAAAAAACTGAGTAAACAGGGAACTTGGTCAATGAAGTGTTTCTGCTCTTTTTTTCTTCCGATTTTAGGGATTGTTCATCATCATTTTTTCCTAACAAAGGTGGAGATAAGATGGTCTAAAAAACCTTGAAAAATTTACCTAACCTACGTGGTGATAAAATGGTCTAAAAAACCTTGAAAAAAAGCTTCATGATTCACCCGTCCTCGTGAGCTATTACAAGAAAAAAAATTTAGTAAATGGGGTACTTGGGCAATGTGATGTTTCTGCTTGTTTTTGCATCCCATTTCAAGGATGCTTGGTTGTGGTGTTTACCTAACATAAGTGGTGATAAAATGGTCCAAAAAACACTTAAAAAAGAAACTTCGCGATTCACCCGTCCCTGTTAGGTATTACAAGCAAAAAAACTAAGTAAACGGGGAACTTGGCCAATGGAGTGTTTCTGCTCTTTTTTTCTTCCGATTTTAAGGATTGTTCATCATGGTTTTTTCCTAACAAATTTGGAGATAAGATGGTAAAAAAACACTTGAAAACAAACTTCAAGATTCACCGGTCCGTATGATGTACTACATGCAAAAAAAGTGAGTAAACGGGGAACCTGGGCAATGTGGTGTTCCTGCTCTATTTTGCTTCCAATTTTAAAGATAGTTTGTCTTTGTGTGTGCCTAATTGAATTAGAAATAAGAGTTCCAAAAAAACACTCGAAAAAAAACTCCGCAATTCACCCATCCCCGCGAGCGGATACAAGCAAAAAAAGTGAGTAAATGGGGAACCTCGATAGTGTGGTGTTTCTGCTTGATTTTGCTTCCAATTTTAAGGATGGTGTGTCGTGGTCTTTACCTGACCTATGTGGTGATAAGGTGGTAAAAAAAAAACACTCGAAAAAAAAATTCTCATTTCACCAATCCCCGTGAGCTACTACAAGAGAAAAACGTGAGTAAACGGGGTACCTGGACAACATGGTGTTTCAACTCGTTTTTGCTTCCAATTTTAAGGATACTTGGTCGTGGTATTTAACTAACCTAAGTTGTGATAAAATGGTAAATAAAACACTAGGAAAAAAACTTTGCGATTCATCAGGCCCCTACAGTACTTGGCCAATGTGGTGTTTTTGCTCTTTTTTGCTTTCGATTCTTAGGATGATTGGTCATGGTATTTACCTAACCTAGGTGGTGATAAAATGGTCCAAAAACGCTTGAAAAAATAATTCACGATTCACCCGTCCTTGTGAGCTATTACAAGCAAAAAAAAGTTAGTAAACAGGGTACCAAGGCAATGTGGTGTTTCTGCTCGTTTTTGCTTCCGATTTTAAGGATGTCATGTCATGGTATTTACCTAACCTAAGTGGAGATAATATGTTCAAAGAAACACTCGAAAAATAAACTTCACGATTCACTCGTCCCCGTTAGTTATTACAAGAAAAAAAAGTGAGTAAATGGGGTACCTGGGAAATGTGGTGTTTTTTCTTCTGATTTTAAGGATGGTGTGTTGTGGTTTTTACCTTACCTAAGTGATGATAAGATGGTCAAAAGAATAATCAAAAAACACTTCACGATTCACCAGTCCTCGTGAGCTATTACAAGCAAAAAAAGTGAGTAAACGAGGTACCAGGGCAATGCGGTGTTTCTGCTCATTTTTTCTTTCAATTTTAAGGATTCTTGGTTGTGGTATTTACCTAACCTAGGTGGTGATAAAATGGTCCAAAAAACACTAAAAAAAAAACTTCGTGATTCACCCGTCCCCGTAAGCTTTTACAAGCAAAAAACGTGAGTAAACGGTGTACCTGAGCAATGTGGTGTTTCAGCTCATTTTTGCTTCCGATTTTAAGGTTGCTTTGTTATTAATGGGCCAAAAAACACTCAAAAAAAATATTCATGCTTCACGTATCCTCGTGGGCTATTACAAGAAAACAAAATTGAGTAAACATCGTACCTGGGCAATGTGGTGTTTCTGCTTGTTTTTGCATCTGATTTCAAGGATACTTGGTTGTGGTCTTTACCTAACATAAGTGGTGATAAAATAGTCCAAAAAACCTCAAAAAAAGAAACTTCGCGATTCACCCGTCCATGTTAGCTATTACAAGCAAAACAATTGAGTATACGGGGAACTTGGCCAATGTGGTGTTTCTGCTATTTTTTTCTTCTGATTTTAAGGATTGTTTGTCATGGTTTTTTCCTAACGTAGGTGATGATAAGATGGTAAAAAACACTCTAAAAAAAACTTCGAGATTCACCGGTCCGTATGACATATTACATGCAAAAAACATGAGTAAATGGGGTACCTGGGCAATGTGGTGTTTCTGCTCCTTTTTGCTTCTGATTTTAAAGATAGGTCAACTTGGTATGTACCTAACTAAAGTGGAAATAAGAGTACCAAAAAATCACTCGAAACAAAACTTCGTGATTCACCCATCACCGTGAGCTAAGACAAGCAAAAAAATTGAGTAAACACGGTACCTAGGCAATGTGGTGTTTCTGCCCGATTTTGCTTCCAATTTTAAGGATGGTGTGTCGTGGTCTTTGCCTGACCTATGTGGTAATATGATGGTAAAAAAAAACACTCGAAAAAAAGTCGCGATTCACCAGTCCCCATGAGCTATTACAAGCAAAAAATGTGAGTAAATGCGGTACCTGGACAATGTGGTGTTTCAACTCGTTTTTGCTTCCAATTTTAAGGTTACTTGGTCATGGTATTTACCTACCCTAAGTTGTGATAAAATGGTAAAAAAAACACTAGGAAAAAAATTTCGCGATTCATTCGGCCCCGAGAGTTATTATGAGTAAAAGGGTACCTAGCCAATGTAGTGTTTCTCCTCTTTTTTGCTTCCGATTTTAACGATGATTTTTCATGGTATTTACCTAACGTACGTGGTGATAAAACGGTCCAAAAAACCTTGAAAAAATACTTCACTATTCACTCGTCCTTGTTAGCTATTACAAGAAAAAAAACGTGAGTAAATGGGGTACCCGGGAAATGTGGTGTTTCTGTTTGTTTGTACTTCCGATTTTAAGGATGGTGTGTTGTGGTTTTTACCTGACCTAAGTGATGATAAGATGGTCAAAAAAACAATTGAAAAAACACTTCACGATTCACGAGTCCTCATGAGCTATTACAAGCAAAAAAAATGCGTAAACGGGGTACCTAGGCAATATGGTGTTTCTGCTCGTTTTTTCTGTCCATTTTAAGGATTCTTGGTTGTGGTATTTACCTAACCTAGGTGGTGATAAAATGGTCCAAAAACACTCCAAAAATAACTTCGCAATTCACCTGTCCCGTAAGCTATTACAAGCAAAAAACGTAAGTAAACGAGGTACCTGAGCAATGTGGTGTTTTAGCTCATTTTTGCTTCTCATTCCAAGGATGCTTAGTTATTAAATGGGAAAAAAAACACTCGAAAAAAATCTTCACGATTCACCCGTCCCTGTCAACTATTACAAGAAAAACAATTTAGTAAACGGGGTACTTGGGCTAAGTGGTGTTTCTGCTTATTTTTGCATCCGATTTCAAGGATGCTTGGCTGTGGTTTTTACCTAACATAAATGGTGATAAAATGTTCCAATAAATACTCAAAAAAAGAAACTTCACGATTCGCCCGTCCCTGTTAGCTATTACAAGAAAAAAATTGAGTAAATGGGGTACCCGAGTAATATGGTGTTTCTGCTTGTTTTTACTTCTGATTTGAAGGATGGTGTGTTGTGGTTTTTACCTGACCTAATTGATGATAAGATGGTCAAAAAAACAATCGAAAAAACACTTCATGATTCACCAGTCCTTTTGAGCTATTACAAGCAAAAAAATTGAGTAAAAGGGGTACCTGGGCAATGTGGTGTTTCTGCTCTTTTTTTCTTTCAATTTTAAGGATTCTTTGTTGTGGTATTTACCTAACCTAGGTGGTGATAAAATGGTCCAAAAAACACACGAAAAAAAACTTTGCGATTCACCCGTCCTCATAAGCTATTACAAGCAAAAAACGTGAGTAAACGGGGTACCTGAGCAATGTGCTTTTTCAGCTCATTTTTGCTTCCGGCTTTAAGGATGGTGTGTGGTTATTTTTACCTGACCTAAGTGATGGTAAGATGGTCAAAAAAAACAATCGAAAAACACTTCATGAGTCACCAGTCCTCGTGAGCTATTACAAGCAAAAAAAGTGAGTAAACGGGGTACCTGGGCAATGTGGTGTTTCTGCTCGTTTTTTCTTTCCATTTTAAGGATTCTTGGTTGTGGTATTTACCTAACTTAGGTGGTGATAAAATGGTCCAAAAAACAATCGAAAGAAAACTTCGCGATTCACTCGTCCCTATAAGCTTTTACAAGCAAAAAACGTGAGTAAAAGGGGTACCTGAGCAATGTGGTGTTTCAGCTCATTTTTGCTTCCGATTTTAAGGACGCTTGGTTATCAAATGGGCCAAAAAATTCTCAAAAAAAATCTTCATGATTCACCCGTCCCCGTCAGCTATTACAAGAAAAAATATTGAGGAAACGGGGTACCTAGGCAATGTGGTGTTCTTGCTTGTTTTTGCATCCGATTTCAAGGATGCCTGGTTATGTTCTTTACCTTACATAAGTGGTGATAAAATGGTCCAAAAAACACTCAAAAAAAGAAACTTTGCGATTCACCTATCCCTGTTAGCTATTACATGCAAAAAAACTGAGTAAAAGGGGAACTTGGTCAATGTGGTGTTTCTGCTCTTTTTTTCTTCTGATTTTAAGGATTGTTTGTCATGGTTTCATCCTAACATAGGTGGTGATAAGATGGTAAAAAAAACTCGGAAACAAACTTCAAAATTCACCGGTCCGTATGATGTATTACATGCAAAAAAAGTGAGTAAACGGGGTATCTTGGCAATGTGGTGTTTCTGCTCCTTTTTGCTTCTAATTTTAAAGATAGTTTATCTTGGTATGTACCTAATCAAATTGGAAATAATAGTTCCAAAAAAACACTCGAAAAAAAACTTCGCTATTCACCCATCCCCATGAGCTAATACAAGCAAAAAAAATGAGTAAACGGGGTACCTGGGCAATGTGGTGTTTCTGCTCGATTTTGCTTCCGATTTTAAGGATGTGTATCGTGCTCTTTACCTGAACTATGTGGTGATAAGATGGTCAAAAAAACAATCGTAAAAAAAATCGCGATTCACCAGTCCCCGTGAGTTATTACAAGCAAAAAACATGAATAAACGGGGTACCTAGACAATGTGGTGTTCCAACTTGTTTTTGCTTCCAATTTTAAGGATACTTGGTTATGGTATTTACCTAACTTAAGTTGTGATAAAATTGTAAAAAAAGAGTAGGAAAAAAACTTCACGATTCATCCGGCCTTGAGAGCTAATATGAGCAAAAGGGTACCTGGCCAATGTGGTGTTTCTGCACTTTTTTGCTTCTGATTTTAACGATGATTTTTCATGGTATTTCCTTAAGCTACGTGGTGATAAAATGGACCAAAAAACCTCAAAAAAATACTTCACGATTCACCCATCCTCGTGAGCTACTACAAGGAAAAAAAGTGAGTAAATAGGGTACCAGGGCAATGTGGTGTTTCTTCTCGTTTTTGCTTCCGATTTTAAGGATGTTGTGTCGTGGTATTTACCTAACGTAAGTGGAAATAATATGGTGAAAGAAACACTCGTCCCCGTTAGCTATTACAAGAAAAAAAAAAGTGAGTAAATGGGGTACTCGGGAAATGTGGTGTTTCTGCTTGTTTTTACTTTCGATTTTAAGGATGGTGTGTTGTGGTTTTTACATGACCTAAGTGATGATAAGATGGTAAAAAAAACAATCGAAAAAGCATTTCACGATTCACCAGTCCTCGTGAACTATGACAAGTAAAAAAAATGAGTAAACGGCGTACCTGGGCAATGTGGTGTTTCTACTCGTATTTGATTTCAAATTTAAGGATGCTTGGTTGTTCTATTTACCTAACCTACGTGGTGATAAAATGGGCCAAAAAACACTCGAAAAAAACTTCACGGTTCACCCATCCCCATAAGCTTTTACAAGCAAAAAAAGTGAGTAAACGGAGTACCTGAGCAATGTCCCTGTTAACTATTACAAGCAAAAAAACTAAGTAAACGGGGAACTTTGCCAATATGGTGTTTCTGCTCTTTTTTTCTTCTGATTTTAAGGATTGTTTGTCATGGTTTTTTCCTAATTTAGGTGGTAATAAGATGGTAAAAATACTCGAAAACTAACTTCGAGATTCACCAGTCCCTATGACGTTTTACAAGCAAAAAAAGTGAGTAAATGGGGTACCTTCGCAATGTGGTGTTTCTGCTCTTTTTTGCTTTCGATTTTAAAGATATTTTATCTTGGTATGTACCTAATCGAAGTGAAAATAAGAGTTCCAAAAAAAACAATCGAAAAAAAAACTTCGCAATTCACCCGTCCCCGTGAGCTAATACAAGCAAAAAAAGTGAGTAAACGGGATACCTGGGCAATGTGGTGTTTCTGCTCGATTTTTCTTCCAATTTTAAGGATGGTGTGTCATGGTCTTTACCTGACCTATGTGGTGATAAGATGGTCAAAAAAACACTCGAAAAAAAATTCGCGATTCACCAATCCCTGTCAACTATTACAAGCAAAAAACGTGAGTAAACGGGTACCTGGACAATGTGGTGTTTCAACTCATTTTTGCTTCCAATTTTAAGGATACTTGGTCGTGGTATTTACCTAACCTGAGTTGTGATAAAATGGTAAAAAAAAACTTCGCGATTCATTCGTCCCCGAGAGCTATTATGAGCAAAAGGGTACCTAGCCAATGTGGTGTTTTTGCTCTTTTTTGCTCCTGATTTTAAGGATGATTGGTGATGGTATTTACCTAACCTATGTGGTGATAAAATGCTCCAAAAAACCTCAAAAAATACTTCACGATTCACCCGTCCTCGTGAGGTATTACAAGGAAAAAAAGTGAGTAAACAGGGTACCAAGGCAATATGGTGTTTCTGCTCATTTTTGCTTCCGATATTAAGGATGTTGTGTCATGGTATTTACCTAATGTAAGTGGAGATAATATGATCAACGAAACACTCGAAAAAAAAACTTCGCTATTCACTCGTCCCCATTAGCTATTACAAGAAAAAACTGAGTAAATGGGGTACCCGATAAATATGGTGTTTCTGCTTGTTTTTACTTCCAATTTTAAGGATGTTGTGTTTTAGTTTTTACCTGACTGAAGTGATGATAAGATGGTAAAAAAAAACAATCGAAAAAAACACTTCATGATTCACCAGTCCTCGTGAGCTATTACAAGCAAAAAAAGTGAGGAAACGGGGTACCTGGGCAATGTGGTGTTTCTGCTCGTTTTTGCTTTTGATTTTAAGGATGCTTGTTGTGGTATTTACCTAACCTAGGTGGTGATAAAATGGTCCCAAAAAAACTCAAGAAAAAACTTCGCAATTCACCCGTCACTGTAAGCTATTACAAGCAAAAAAACGTGAGTAAACGGTGTACTTGAGAAATATGGTGTTTCTTCTCGTTTCTACTTCCGATTTTTAGGATGGTTGGTTGTTGTATTTACCTAACCTACGTGGTGATAAAATGGTCAAAAAAACACTCGAAAAAAAATGTCCATGATTCACTGGTCCTTGTAAGCTTTTACAAGCAAAAAAAAGTGAGTAAACGGAGTACCTGGGCAATGTGGTGTTTCTTCTCATCTTTTTTTTTTTTTATTTTAAGGATACTTGGTCGTGGTATTTACCTAACCTAGGTGGTGATAAAATAGTCAGAAAACACTCGAAAAAAAACTTCGCGATTCACCCGTCCCTGTAAGTTATTACAAGCAAAAAACATGAGTAAACGGGGTACCTGAGCAATGTGGTGTTTCAGCTCGTCTTTGCTTCCGATTTTAAGGATTCTTGGTTATAAAATGGGCCAAAAAATCTCGAACCAAATCTTCACGATTCATCTGTCCCCGTGAGCTATTACAAGAAAAAAAATTTAGTAAAGGGGGTACTTGGGCCATGTGGTGTTTTTGCTTGTTTTTACTTCCGATTTCAAGGATGCTTGGTTGTGGTCTTTACCTAACATAAGTGGTGATAAAATGATCCAAAAAAACACTCAAAAAAATAAACTTCGCGATTCACCCATCCCCGTTACCTATTACAAGCAAAAAAACTGAGTAAACGGGGAACTTGGCCAATGTGGTGTTTCTACTCTTTTCTTCTTTCGATTTTAAGATTGGTTTGTCATGGTTTTTTCCTAACTTAGGTGGTGATAAGATGATAAAAAAACACTCGAAAACAAACTTTGAGATTCACCTGTCCCTGTGACCTATTACAAGCAAAAAAAAGTGAGTAAATAAGGTACCTGGGCAATGTGGTGTTTCTACTCCTTTTTGCTTCCGATTTTAAAGATAGTGCGTCTTGGTATGTACCTAATCAAAGTGGAAATAAGAGTTCCAAAAAAACTGTGACACCCCGTGTCACGGAGTCATTATTTGGAGTTAATTAAATTGCTTTTGGGGTGTAAACTGTAGGAAATGGAAAGCATGGGGGCTTAAGGGAGATTT
>WYDK02071814.1:0-10508 GCA_009867345.2 Toxicodendron radicans | reverse complement strand
AATTAATCTCAATTAGTCAATTATAATCAATTAATCAATTCTAATAACTTAATTAATTAATCAACTCTAATCAATTAATGAATTCGAATCAATTAATCAATTCAAATCAATTAATCAATACTAATCAATTAATCAATTATAACTACTTAATCAATTCTAAGTAATTAATCAATTCTAAATTTCTAGTCAATTAATCAATTCTAATCGATGAATCAGTTATAATTGTTTGGGGCAAAAATCGTATTGGGTCTGACAAGGCCCAATAACGAAATTAATGTAAAAACGGCCCAAAGCCTAACCCAATTTCGATTGGGTCTGATCTTTAGTCTATCTCACGGATAGACAACTTCTGAGGTTGGGCCCTCCAACCGACTAAACCAAACTGGGTCTAGGCCCAATAATTCATACATATCCCCGAAGTAGGAATCAGAATCCTATTGAATTCCTAATTCAAACGGGATCCCGAATCTTTACATGAATTGGAACGCTGATCAGATAAAGGCAAGTCCCAAAAATTTACTTTCTAATCTGGATTCCTTTTTGGAAAGGATTCAGAGTCCCCCTAGGATGCTAACACTTTGAGCTCTCTATATAAACAAGGGTCGCTCCCCTTATACGTCATTGAAGAAACACCTACTTCAAATAGCTCCTTAAGTCTTGCTCCCAAGAATCCCGATTTTCTTGTCATTAAGTCTAGTTTCGATTAAACTTTGTCACCCTTCTCTTCCTTTCGTAGCAAAGTCATACTTCGGTCACTTCGCGTCAGACTGTCCCTGCCGCCTCAAGGTAAAATCACCGTTCTTAACCCCTACTGAAACTCCTTTAGTCTTGCTGACTTGAGCGTCGGAGTGCCTAAGACAGACACCACACCGGTGTCCCTCGTAACTTCGCGTTTTTACTTTCCGTGTGCAGGTCCATTAGGTTGACTGTGACCCATCTCGTACATGATATGTCCCTTCTGAATTGACCATAGATTTTATCATCTACAATAATCGATTAATCAATTAATCAGTTCTACTCAATGAATCACTTATGATCAATGAATTAATTCTCATCAATAAATAAATTATAATAACTTAATTAATTAATCAACTCTGAGGAGCATGGTGTGTACCATTGGGCAAGCTAGACATGCAAGCTCAATCTCCAGAGTTGTTTGTTTGAATTTTGGGGACAAAATTCATTTAAAGGGGGAAGATTTGTAATACCCGAGCCAAGGTACGTCTAATTATGTGTTTTCTACGCCCATACATTTAGAATTATTCCATTGAAATTTCCTTAAAATATTTCTTGAAAGTAGACTAAAACTTCACTAAGAGCAAAATAGTCTTTTCACAAATAATTAGAAGAAAAAGTAGGGATTCAAATGAAAGCTAATAATGTGAAAATTATATTAATACTAAGGGTATTTGTGTAATTGTTTGAGTGACAAAATGGTAATTTTTATCAAATGACGAAATGGGAATTTTTTAATATAAAAAGAGAGATTTTTTTTTATGATTGAACTTCATCTTCTTCCTCCTCCATGGCCGAAATTTTCAAGCTTTCTTCCTCCAAAATTCTTCAATTTTCCAAGCAATTTTAAGGGCTTGTAAGTGAAATTAAAGTAAAGGAATCATTCTCCAAGTGTTTAAAGGTATGAGTAAACCTTTTTCTCTGATTTTCATTGAGTAATTTTTAGATCTCATATGGGTTTGATGTTCTTAGATTGAAGAAGAAGATTAATTGGATTCAAGCAAGAATTTGGCTTAAAGTGAAGCTAGCCAAGGTAAGTAAATCATGAGATATATTATTTTGCTATGTTAAGAAAGTTTTAAAGAATTATGCTTGTGTTGTATATTGAGATTGAGATGAGTTTGGTGTCAATTGATGGTAATAGTATGTTATGAAGGTTGTGAGTAGCCTGAATATGTGATTGAATGCATAAATAATTGAAAAATTGTGATGAACATATACATAGTGAAATTCGGAATTGATGGATTAAAAGGCTGCTCCGACCCTACTTCAGTATTCTGACCATAACTTGAGTTGTATAAATCAGAATGAGGCGATTCTTGATGCATTAGAAAGCTAAGACACAACCCTATAATTTTTATGTTTTAACCGAGAACCAATTCCGTGAAGAAAATGGTGATAATGGAATAGAACAGAGAGTTTCTGGATTGAATCTCAATGTTGATAAAGTGTAGAAAATTCGGCCAAGGCTTAATGTTTTCCCTAAAGCTTTTATTTTATGCAATTGATAGTATATTCATGTTTGTGATGACATTGTGATATTTAATTGCTATTGTTGGGAAGTGTTGTTGATGATTTGGCCTAAATAGTAAGGATGAGGCCTTGAAGTTGAGTAGTGTTGCCTTGTTAAATTAGTGAAGTGTTCATGAACATTTGCATATGTTTAAGCCATACAAGAGTACAAATACATGAAGAATCAAGAAAATAAGTCACTAAAAAAATAGAAGAATTTATATTTATATTCATTTTAGTACCTTAGTCTCTTACAGCTCTTACCAAGCAAGGAACTCTTTTTGTGTGGAGTGATGCATGCAAAGAGAGTTTCCAAAAATTATAAAGAAGATTGACTTCAGCTCATGTTTTAGTGTTGCCACAGGAGGGTGTAGAATATGATATCTTTATTGATGCTTCACTTCAGGGCCTTGGTGCAATTTTGATGCAACTGGATAGAGTTATTACTTATGCTTCTCGACAGTATACCCTACCCATGATTTAGACTTGGCTGCAATAGTTTTTACACTAAAGATTTGGAGGCATTATTCTTCTCTTTTCTTAGTGACTTCTTTTCTTGATTCTTCATGCGTTTCCACTATTGTATGGCTTAAACATATACAAATGTTCATGAACACTTCACTAATTCAACAAGGCAACACTACTTAACTTCAAGGCCTCATCCTTACTACTTAGGTCAAATCATCAACAACATTTCCCAATAATAGCAATTGAATATCATAATGTCATCACAACCATGAATATACTATCAATTGCATAAAATAAAAGCTTTAGGAAAACATTAAACCTTGGCCGAATTTTCTACACTTTATCAACATTGAGATTCAATCCAGAAACTCTCTGTTTTGTTCCATTATCACCCTTTTCTTCACGGAATTGGTTCTCGGTTAAAACATAAAAATTATAGAGTTGTGTCTTAGCTTTCTAATGCATCAAGAATCGCCTCATTCTGATTTATACAACTCAAGTTATGGTCAGAATACAGAAGGAGGGTCGGACCAACCCTCTAATCCACCAATTCCGAATTTCACTATGTATATACCCATCACAATTTTTCAACTCTTTATGCATTCAATTACATATTCAGGCTACTCACAACCTTCATAACATACTATTACCATCAATTGACACCAAACTCATCTCAATCTCAATATACAACACAAGCATAATTCTTTAAAACTTTCTTAACATAGTAAAACAATACATCTCATGATTTACTTACCTTGGCTAGCTTCACTTTAAGCCAAATACTTGCTTCAATCCAACTAATCTTCTTCTTCAATCTAAGAACATCAAACTCATATGAGATCTAAAAAATTACTCAATGTAAACCAAAGAAAAAGACTTACCCATACCTTTAAACACTTGGAGAATTATTCCCTTACTTTAATTTCACTTAAAAGCCCTTAAAATTGCTTGAAAAATTGAAGAATTTTGGAGGAAGAAAGCTTAAAAATTTCGGCCATGGAGGAGGAGGAAGAAGATGAAGTTCAATCATAAAAAAATATCTTCTTTTTTATATTAAAAACTTTTCAAAAAATTCTCATTTCGTCCTTTGATGAAAATTACCATTTTGTCACTCAAACAATTACACAAATACCCTTAGTATTAATATAATTTTCACCTTATTAGCTTTCATTTGAATCCTTACTTTTTCTTCTAATTCTTTGTGAAAAGACTATTTTGCTCTTAGTGAAGTTTTAGTCTACTTTCAAGAAATTATTTTAAGGAAATTTCAATGAAATAATTCTAAATGTATAGGCATAGAAAACACATAATTAGACGTACCTTAGCTCGGGTATTACAAAGGGCCCACAAAGTTGAGGAGAAGAATTGGGTTTTGGAACGGACTCGATCCAAAAACCATAAAAGCCCAACTGGGAGATTGGATCCAATTGGAAGACTGGACCATTACTCTCGGCTTTCTTCAAGTCCAAATCCGAATCGCTCAATTTTGGGAAGTAATTGGAATAGTACAACAGACTCAGGACTATCAACGCCCATTCGACAATTCGACAGAAAGGAAAAGGGGGTTGAATCAACCGCATCGAGCTTTCGAGGAGAGAATTATCGACGACTCACTGATGCTAAAATTCAATTTAAGAGAGAAAGGGGACTCTGCTTTCAATGTGATGAGAAATTCAGCCCCAATCACAAGTGTAAGAGCAAGTCACTGCAAATCCTATTAATCATGGAAGATGAGGAATTGGAGAAGGAAGAGTCTACTGTCGAGCTTGAAGAAGAAATTAAAGGCGAAGGTAAACCCCTAGCCATGTCTATGAACTCTATTATGGGTCGAATTAAGTGTGAGGATTTTACAGTGTTAGTGGATAATGGAGCTTCCAGTAACTTTATTGCAATTGAATTGGTGCAGAAGTTGGAATTAGAGGTAGAGTAAGGAAGAACCTTCGGGGTAATTGTGGGTAATGGAACGAAAATAAGGGGAGAAGGCATTTGTAAGGCGGTGCAAATGGATGTTTAGGAGGTCACCATTAGGCAGGATTTCTTTCCACTGGAATTAGGAGGTGTAGATGTTGTGTTGGGAATGATGTGGTTGAGGTCTCTGGGGGATATGTGGGCAAACTGGACAAAATTGATATTGAAGTTTGAGGTTGATGACAAAAAGGTGACTCTTCAGAGGGATCCTTCGTTGGTCAAGTCTGTGGTGTCTTTTAAAACTATGCTCAGAACGGTGCAAAGCGAGGGTGCAGGATTTTTGGTAGAGTTCTGTTCTATTGAGTACAAACCATATCAAATTAGGACACCAATGGATACTCGGGTAGCTAGAGTGTTGGAAGAATTTAAACCCTTGTTTGATCAACCCACCAAACTACCTCCCCATAGGCAGCAAGATCATGCCATAAACCTTCGAGAGGGAGCACAACCCCCAAACATAAGGTCATATAGATACCCCTACTTCCAGAAAAATGAAATTGAGAGGATGGTAGGAGAGATGTTGGTTGCGGGAATTATTCAACCTAGTATTAGCCCCTATGCCAACCCAGTCCTATTAGTAAAAAAGAATGATGGCAGCTGGCGATTCTGCATCGATTATAGAGCATTAAACACACTCACCGTACCTGACAAATTTCCCATACCCACAATCGAAGAACTTCTGGATGAGTTAGTTGGAGCATTAATTTTTTTGAAGTTAGATTTAAAGTCAGGCTACCATCAAATTCAGTTGAGGCCAAGAGATGAACCAAAAATTGCCTTCCGAACTCATGAAGGCCACTACGAGTTCTTAGTCATGCCCTTTGGGCTGACTAATGCACCCTCAACCTTCCAGGCTTTGATGAATACCATATTCAAGCCAGTTTGCCGAAAGTTTGTGTTGGTTTTTTTTTACATCATCTTGATATGCACAGGCGAGATATTCAATTCAATCTAAGCGATTATGTGTATTTGAAGTTGCAATCGTATAAATTCCGATCCTTAGCCAAGAAATTGAATGGGAAGCTGAGCCCCGGATTTTATGGGCCATTTGTTGTCTTGGAACAAATTGGGCAAGTAGCCTACAAGCTAGACCTTCCATCCACGTCACGCATCCACCCTATTTTCCATGTTTCCCAACTAAAGCAGAGCCTTCACAATTCAGTTCCAATACAACCTTTACCCCTATTTCTTACTGAAGATTTAGAACTCTAGGTTCAACCACAGTCTGTTCTGTCCATCGGCACACTCCTGCATGGGTCTCAAGAGGTCTTGATCCAATGGCAAGACCTTCCACCTTTTGAAGTAACTTAGGAACCGGCCGATGTCATTGCCCTCCAATTTCCTCAATTCCACCTCGAGGACAAGGTGGCTTTTCTAGAGGGGTATTGATAGACCCCCCATCACACATGTACTCGAAGAGGAAGACGGGAAAAGGGCAACACAAGCCACTCAACGTAACAAAAGAGCAGGATGGCCAAGTTAGTTACAGGAATATTACACGTGGCTGTAATCCGAGGACTGTAGGATGTCTTTTTAATAGCACAGTAACCATAGAATGAATTAGGTTGTTTTTCATTGGGACTTTGGTGGGAGGGTGCTAACGCCTCGAACTGCTAGCCTTTGTTAGAAAATGTATATATATGTAGTCAAGGGTATATATGTAATTGTAGTGTGTGTATATATGAGTCTGTACTGTTTAGAATAGAAATAAAAAAAGAGCAATATTCAAAACATGGTATCAGAGCGGGACTGAACCCTAAACCCATCTGCGTTTCTTCTTTCCGGCAGCCGACAAACCATCTGTTGTGTTTCTTCTTTCCGACGGCTGGCGAACCATCTGCTGTGTTTCTTCTTTCCGACGGCTGGCGAACCATCTGCTCTCTCTGGCGCCGTCTGAATCTTTCCGACGAACACCTCGATCTCTTCTTTATTCTCCGACGAACTCTGGGTCTGTTCCGATGACCACTGTACTTCTTTTGTTCTCTCCGGTGACGCTATTTCTCTTCTGATTTCTCTCCGGCGATCTCCTCTCTGGTTGTCCGGTGAACCCTCGACTTCTTCTGTCATCTCCGACGACTTCTAAATCTGTTCCGGTGAATAGTTTGCATCTTCTTTTTTCTCCGGCCACCAGCTTTCCCCTACGTTTTACGACTACCTGTTTTTCTCCTCTAGTTTATCTCGTCTCTATTGTCTCATTGTATCACCACCAGGTAGTTTCTTTAGTTATCTGGTTATTTGAGATTGATGTGAAGTTGCGTTTGCTTGGGCTGTTTTGAATGTGTTGTGTGTCCGGAGGAGTTTCCAGTGAAGTTATGGAAGATTTCTCTAGGCTGTTGTGTTTAGTTTATGCTGGATTTTATTTTTCATGTAAAGGCTCTCTAGGTTGTAGTGTTGGCTGTTTTGTATTGAGAGATTGCTCAGGTTGAAGTGGTGCTTGCTTATGTTTGTGTTGAGGTTGTTGAGAATTTGTGGAGTTGGGAGTTATTTACACTAGTCGATTGCTTGACAATATGACAGAGGGAAGTAAGAAGATGGTGACTGAAATTGTCACTTCCTCTACCAAAATTACTGATAGGAAGTTATTGGGAAAAAAGAATTATATTCAATGGAAACGAACTGTTAGAAGATATGGGAGACCATTTAATTGAGGATCCACCTAAGGAAACAGGAAATGATGGTAAACTCGAAAGAAATGGCTAATGGAAGACGATAAGCTCTTCAATCAGATTCAGAATACTCTGGATTCGTCAGTGGATGATGTGATTAATCACTGTGATACAGTCAAACAGTTATGGGAGTATCTAGAGTTCATGTATGCTAGTAAACAAGATTTGTCCCATGCCCATGAATTGCTATTGAAGATTTATCGAGCAAATATGGAGGAGAAGACATTGCTTGAATATTATGTAGAGATAAAGCAAGCCTTTGAAGAAAAAAGGGTTATGTTTCCCGTGACTTCTGATGTGAAGATGTAAGAACAGGAAGGACAAGTGGTAGTGCAATGTTTTATGGCTGGGTTAAGGTTGGAATATGAGGTAGCTCGCACACAACTTCTTACCGGCGAGACATTTCCCTCTCTCACGGATGTCTTTGCTCAGCTTCTTAGAGTTAGTAAAGGGGAAGATCGAGGAGTTTCTAAAAACAAAGAAACTCTTAAGGATCCTGATGTGGTTCATGCGACCCTAGCTAGGATGAAACCTAGTGGCGACAGAGGCAACAAAGGGGCAAGTCAGGATATCGGGACAAGTCAGGGTAATGGCCCTCGCACTTGCTTCCATTGTGGTGCTGAGGGTCACGTAAAAAGGAATTGTTGGAAGCTTCAGGCAAGCCCCCAAATATGCAAGGCACCCAGAAATATGCTCATGTTGCAACCCAAGATGGTCTCTTACCCACTCCATCACAGGTTCTTATATCTGCGGATGAGTATGCTCGCCTCATTCAGATTGCCAGCTCCCAGTCACCC
Organism: Toxicodendron radicans; assembly: GCA_009867345.2. Classification (NCBI taxonomy): domain Eukaryota; kingdom Viridiplantae; phylum Streptophyta; class Magnoliopsida; order Sapindales; family Anacardiaceae; genus Toxicodendron; species Toxicodendron radicans. The sequence continues at coordinate 2,362 of WYDK02071814.1, read as the reverse complement.
ATCCCATCGACTACTGCTACATTAACGCAGTTAGGTAATCCTACAGCTTGTTTATCTACTTCTAGTAGTAAATGGGTTATTGATTCTGGTGCTACTCACCATATGACGGGCGATACAAGTATTCTCTCTTCATTTACATCTTCTTATGATTCGTCTTCTGTTACTTTAGCTGATGGGTCTACTACATCTATTGTTGGATGTGGTACTGTTAATCTCACCAAATTTGTCTCTCCTCTGTTTTGTGCCTTCCTTACTTTCCCTTTATCCTATTATCTATTAGTCAAATTACCAATACATTCAATTGTGGTGTTTACTTTTTCCCTACTCATTGTATATTTCAGGATCTTGGGACGAGGCAGATTATTGGTAGAGGTCGTGTATCAAGTGGCCTGTATTTGCTCGATGACGTCTCCACTCCAGTGCCACAACCTATTGCGTGTAACAGTGATTCATCTCTATCCGTATTACATGGTCGTTTTGGTCATCCTCTCCCGATTTTGAAAAAGTTGTCCAACTGTTGGGTCAACGTCACACTTTGAGTGTGAGGCATGTTAGTTTGGGAAACACCATCGAGTGTCCTATAGCCCTAGGATAAACAAAAAAGTCATAGCTCCTTTTGATGTTATACACTTTGATATTTGGGGTCCTTACCCTGTCTTGTCTAAGTCTGGGTATAGATATTTTGTTACTTTTGTGAATGATCTTTCACGTGTTACTTGGCTGTAGTTTATGAAAAATCGGTATGAACTATATCTCATATTTTGTACCTTTTACGCTGAAATACAAAATCAATTTACTTCATCTATTAAAATTTTCAGAAGTGATAATGTCAAAGAATACTTTTCTGCATCTTTATCCTCTTTTTTGTCCACCAAGGGTATTATTCATAAGTCATCATATGTATATACACCTCAACAAAATGGGGTTGCTGAACGAAAAAATCGTCATTTATTGGAAGTCACCCATACTCTCCTATTTCACATGAAAGTCTCTAAAGAATTTTGGGTAGGCGCCGTTTCTACTACATGTCACTTGATCAATCGCATGCCTTCCTCTATCTTGAGTGGTCAAATTATGTACTCCATTCTTTTCCCGTCTCAGTCTTTATTCCCTCTCTCACCTAAAGTATTTGGGTGCACGTGTTTTGTTCAGGATGTCAGACCTCATATCTCCAAATTAGACCCTAGATCCCTCAAGTGCATATTCTTAGTTTATACACGATATCAGAAGGGTTATCGTTGCTTCTCTCCTATCCTAGGTAAGTATGTTGTCTTGGCTGATGTCTCTTTTTTTGAAACCACTCAATATGTTAAGTCTTCAACTCCATCTCATCCTTATATTCATTCCCTTGAAGCCCCTACCGATAATTTTCTTGTTTACCACATTACTCAACATTGTCCTCCATCATCTCGTCCTCCTATCACTCAGGTATACACTCGTCGGGTTCACCAGCAACATGAGGCACCCACATCAACATCTGATCCATTGCCTCTATCAACTGCCTCACCCTCAGATCCAATCCCTCCTACTTCTGACCTAGATGCCCCCATTGCTCTTCATAAAGGTAAGCGTTCTTGTACCTACCCTATTTCCTCGTTTGTTTCTTCTCACTCTTTGTCTCAACCTTCCAAGTCTTTTATTGCCTTTTTAGATTCTGTGTCTATTCCTAGCTTTGTGTCTGAAGCGGTTGCTCATGATAGGTGGCGAAAGGCTATGGAAGAAGAGATGTTGGCTCTACAGCATAACAATACATGGGATCTAATGGCGTTGCCTAAAAACAAAAAGGATATTGGGTGCAAATGGGTTTTCACAGTGAAGGTTAATCTCGATGGGTCTGTGGCTCGGTTGAAAGCTTGGTTGGTTGCTAAGGGTTATGCTCAGATGTATGGTATTGATTATTCTGAGACATTCTCCCCAGATGCTAAAATGACCTCTGTCTGGTTATTCATCTCTCTTGCACCTTCATCTCATTGGCCTTTTCACCAACTCAACGTAAAAAATGTTTTTTTACATGGTGATCTTCTTAAAGAGGTTTACATGGAGCAACCTCTGGGTTTTGTTGCTCAGGGGGAGTCAGGGAAGATATGCAAACTGAGGAAATCTTTATATGGCTTAAAACAATCCCCACGGACTTGGTTTGGGAGGTTTAGTGAAGTGGTGACTCAATTTGGTTTACATAGGACTGCTTATTATCATTCTGTCTTTTATAAGCAATCTATTTCTGACATCATTCTTCTGGTTGTTTATGTTGATGATATTGTAATCACTGGTAGTGATAGAGCTGTCATTCAGAGTTTGAAAAACTTTCTGGCTTCTAAATTTCACACAAAAGATTTAGGCACTCTAAAGTATTTTCTAGGAG
>WYDK02071795.1:0-28154 GCA_009867345.2 Toxicodendron radicans | reverse complement strand
CAATCGATACATTGGAACACGTCACCATGAAACACCTTTCATCCGACTTTATTATACACCTCGGCCAAGGATTTTCCTTTTCCAATGTTTATTGACATTCATCTGGGAGCCCAAAATTATTTCGAGTCGACGGATTCCTTCTTGACTAGTATCATTTGTCTTCGTACATAAACAACATATGCCAAATCGGCTTCTCGCACATGACTTGATTAGTCTCGTGGTTATACACGATATGAACCATATGCATCTATAACAAATCCAACTATGATATATCTCATGTCTAAGGATTAGTGGTAGACTAGTACGATCCTATGATGTATCATTGACTACATCCTAGATGTCCATGTGATTCATCGTAATCGGTCATGTTCGATAAGTAGTTCACTAACCGCTCATCCATGCTAATGCCCCAGTGATACGACTTTCGTCATCCGAACTTATATCATCTCATGACATCCTTTTTCAAAAGCATTCAGTATGCCTACGATACAATATTGTTGCCCAAACAATATTGCTTCCGTAGGGAACCTTTCGATAATATCATTTACTTATTAAATGGATTATCAGGACAATACACATATATATACTTTATTTAAATTCATGACAAAATAAAGGAAGCAGCTTATATACATGAATCGAAGAACTCTTTCTTTTATTTATTAATATATCGATACAAGACAAAAATGCTCTAAAACTGACAACACAAATGGTTTCTAGGGCATACAATAACAACTTCATCTCTCCAAATTAAAGGATTCGATCTCCATGGCCATAAAATATCCCCATCTAATCTCATTTGATCTCTCTCTTTTTCTAAAAGAGCTCTACCTCCGAACAGAAAAAGGTTCCAGTGACCTCCCCTTTTATTTGAGCTTAGGCTGCCTTTGTAATATCTGATCAATATACAAAAGTGGATGTAGGATTCGCCAATGGAATCCGAACAACTATAAAAACATCATGTGTCATTTATTTATTTATGTCTTCATTATTATTGCGATCTCACGACCTGATGATCTAACGATCAAACCGAACTCAATCCTAAACACTAAGCACGTTCAATCCGAACTAAACCTTAACGTATGGGTTTGTTGCGACCTGTAGGTTATTGTTTCAGTTGCGGTGCAATTTTACCTGTCAACAGTTTGGCGCTAGAATAAGGGTTGATTCATTGTCGATTGTGATTAACAAACACAAGCTCACCCGATCTATTTCTAGAAACCCAAGATTTTCTTGCTAACAAACTGATTTTCATCAGTTTAGCTAGCAAGTGGCACTAGAAAATATAAAAAAAAAAATAATAGAAGCCGGCAAAGTAAAAAATTGAAGCTGGCAATGTCCAAGAAGAAAAAAGCGAAGTGAAAAATGAAGGCAGCAAGAGAAAAGTCAAAGAAAGTGGGTGGGTGTATATAAAAAAAAAAAGACAAAAAGAAAGTTGGCTGGATAAGTATAATATATTGCTTTGGTGAGAAGATGACGAAAAGAAGCAAAGCCAAAAAAAAAATTCAACCAAGGCAGTCAACGAAATAATATAAAAAGCTTTTTTGAAGTTTGCCAGGAAAAGTATAAATTATGTTTTCCTTTTCGATGATATTTTGCTCGTTTGCATGTTCATCATGCTGGCGAAGAAAGAAACCAATCCGTGAAAACCAGCGAACTGAAGAAGCTGGTGAAAGTCAGAGGCCAACGACAAAAGTTGGCGAGGTGAAAAAGTTAAAAAATCCTCTAGAGGCTAGTAACAGAAATCAGCGATATACCGACAACTTCGAGCTGAAGAGGTTTTCAAGTTTTCGCGACCTTAACTCCAGCGACCTGGTTTCGACTATAGCTGTATCATCAAGTTCCTGTGATATTAGTGTTCACCGAACAGATTTCTAGCCATGCAAATTGAGTTTGGCAGTTGGCGTGAATAAGCTCCAGGAGCCAATGATGTGAGGTAGAAGCCAGCAGCAACAAACCTAGAGGCTATCTCCTGATCAAATCCTGGCACTGGTGGTCCTCAAACGCAAGTTGGTTAATGTTGTCTCAATCCTGAGTTGGCCGTTCCAAAGGCTTTTAATCTGCCATCAATGATCAACGAACACGAATAACCTCCGGCGAAGCGCGAGCTGGTGGTGATAACGAATTGAAGAAGGTAGTATATTAGCGATCAATTTCCGACAGCCTCCAACAATCGACTTCCGACCACCGTAAACTCAAAATCAACAATCTAAAAACTGGTGAAGTGAGCGACCCAACATGTGGTGCCACGATCAGTCTCTGGTCCGCGATCAGATATTGTTTTCAGCAATCTACTTTCAGTTTTCAAGCGATAAATTTTAGTTCGCATTCCTAGCAGTTTGAAGCTTTGCGTTCCCATCAATCAATTTCAGTTCGCCAGAGATTCGCAATTTGTTCATGATATTTAAGTTTGTGAAGATTTCAGTTCGTGGATTCAGTGTAGCAAACAAAAAAATCCTGTTCGCAAGCATCATTTCCTGTTCGATCCATTCATGAGCAATCGGGAAAGAAATTCAGCAAGCTAACAGCAATCCAGTTCGTGGATTGCCAATTCATGAAATTGTTAGTTCCTGAACATCATTTTCAGTTCGTATGCGAGCATTCCGTGATCAAATCCAGTTCGTTAAATTGTCTCCAACAAGCGACTTTCGCGATCAACTTGTTTGTAGGAAGCGCTCCAGAAGCATTATGTTTGTGCGTAGCAATCAGTTCAGTTCGTGTGCAGCGATCAGTTGTAGTTTGCATTTTCCAGCAATCTGAAATCAGTTCCCGTAGGCGTGACAAATAAGCTAATTAAAGGGAAGTAAATCTCTTTTCTGTTTTTGTTCTTTTATTTATTTTTACTCTTTCCTTTGCTATGTCAAAAACAGGGAAGAATTCAGACTGCTGGTGAGCTTCCAACCGAAGTGAGGTTCCAGCCATCTCTCTTGCAATCTTCACTGCGCTGCCTCCAGATCTGATCCAGCAAAGGGAATCTAGCCAAAGTATCACGAACTGAAGCTCACACAGGCGATCTAAGCTTACCCTGGCTGACGACGACTTAGAGGCACAAGGTTCGCGTCAGATAAGGGGAAATCGTGCACCAAAGTAGTAACATCAACTTCATATACAAAATGCACACGCCGACAGCCCACGTATGCAGGACCATGCTCCGCGGCGGCACAAGCATTATGCGCAACCATGATTAAACATACTCCTACGATTGACTGCTAAGGTCGCCACTGTGAGTGGAAGTTCGCTTCACCAAAGCTTTTCCTAGAGCTATCATTTTCTGGGCAGGTTGCATGAGTTTTCGAAGTTCGAGCACGATCAACGATCTCGCACGCCAAAAACTGGGGGGTTAATGTTATGGGATAAATCAGATCGGAAGGGACCCCCCATGTTGCAAGTTGATCTCAAGCCAACCCCCACAAGTTGTCAAAGTTGCAAGTTGATCCCCAGTGGCCAAGTTGCTCTCAAATTCTTCTCTACCACAAACTCAAATATCTCCACACTTGGTTCTCATTCATCCATTTGGCAAGAGCTCATCCACATGTTGATTTCCAATGCATTATAAAATGACTTCATCTCTCCAAATTAAAGGATTCGATCTCCATGGCTATAAAATATCCCCATCTAATCTCATTTGATCTCTCTCTTTTCTAAGAGAGCTCCACCTCCGAACAGAAAAAGGTCCCAGTGACCTCCCATTTTATTTGAGCTCTGGCTCCCTTTGTAATATCCAATCAATATACAAAAGTGGACGTAGGATTCGCCAATGGCATCCGAACCACTATAAAAACATCATGTGTCATATATTTATTTATGTCTTCATTATTATTACAATCTTATGACCTGACGATCTAACGATCAAATCAAACTCAATCCTAAACACTAAACACGTTCAATTCGAACTAAACCTTAACGTGTGGGTTCGTTGCGACCTGGACATTCTTGTTTCGTTGGCGGTGCAATTTTACCCGTCAACAAATGGAAATGCTTGTGGAGTGGTGCATTGACTGTACTCTGGCTGGACAATAGGTTGTAGTATATTTGGTTGTGTTTAAAATTAAAATGTTGGTTGGGTATTACAATGCATATTCGGCTGGATAGTTTTGAGAAATTGGCTGTTTTGGGTTTTCATTGACATGAATGTTATATCTCATTTATAGTTACATGACATCTCTTTGGAATTATTGGTTTTAATTTAAGTATGTTGGTATATATATATATATATGATTGTCACATGAATTGAATGATGATGAGAATGTTTAATTTGAACATGGTTGTTGAAAATTGGAATCAAGCAAACTGTCATGGTAGTTACTTTTATATTATTTTGGCTGTGCTTGGGGAGTGCTGGGTTAGGGTTTATGGCAGGGAATTGGTTGGGAGAGTGATGCTTGTTCAATAGAAATTTTATTTTATTCTCGGCTGTGTCAATTGAGAAATGTTAGTAGTTGATTAGTGGGCTGAATTATTAGTAATTTAGTATGCATGTTAAAATTGAATGGATGCGCATGTGGTGTTGTAATAAAGGAATAATTGGATGAATATAAGTCTTGGGCTTTAAGTTTTGTTGGGTGTTCTTAATTGAAATAATGGGTTGGAGATAGTTGGGTCTGGAAGTTAATGGTTTAATTGAATTGGTTGAATTTTAGAGTTAATGGGTTTAATTTAATTACTTGGGCTTTGGAGTTAATGAGTTTTTAATTGAAGTGAGTGGGCTTAATGGGTTAAATTGTTAGTTTTGAATCCTGTTGAGGAGACAGGGGGGCAAGTGCAATAATTCAAAATTTAAGGGACCAAAGTTAATACTGGAAATCTATAGGGGGTTAATTGAAAGACTATAAAGTTGAGGGACTTAATGGCAATGATGGAAAAGTTTGGGGGGCAAATTAACAATTTCCATAGAGGGACTCAATTGATTTTTTACAAGAATCAAAGTTTTGTGGAATTTTTAAGAGTGATCGGTATTCGGGTATAGGAGGATTTTTATTAGATGGAAGCCAAGTTGGTCCCCTGGTGTTAGTATTATGAATGATTTGTGGATTACCATAGGGAGACCTTGGCAGGGAGGATTATTCGGACCCGGACAAGGACGTGGAAATGATAAATTTATGGTAAATATTGATAGGTTGGAGTATGGATGAGTTTATAAAGGAGTTGATCTGGGTTAATGAGGTTATTTCAGAGACGGACCGGTTAATGACTGAAGTAGACTGGCCATCCTATGCAAGGCTCAATTGGGGTCGATGGAACCTTCTAGTTGGAAGTGATTTGGGTTTGGACAGAATTAAGAGTGGGAGAAATAATCAACAGGTGAGGATTCCACCTATGCCCTAGGGTACGATGGGTGATCCTATGGGTGTAAACCTGTTGAGCTTTCCGCGGAGTAGAGCGGACGAGTGATGGGCTCCTGTGAGGGTTAGCCCTCGGGACGGTTGTGTAAGGTAGAGCCTATGGGTACCAAGATGGTGGATCGTATGGAGGGTTATAGAGACTGAATATCCAGCGAGTATTGGCTGGAGTGGTAATTGTGATTATCCAACAGGTATTGGATAGAATGGTGTTTGTGAATATCCAGCGGGTATGGGTTGGAGCAGTATTTTTGGAGCGTCCGGATCCGGTGGGGTCAGGATTACCCAGAATGTGGCGTGACAAGCAGTATCACAAAAACATCCCCTCAATTTAGTAGATCAAATATTTATCTGGATGCTCCTCAAGCTTAAACACCCAAATGGAATAAAAGACATTTTAAAGAAACTATGTATATGCGAAACTAAAATTGAAGTTGCTTATTCTACAATTAACTCATTTTAATAACATCATGAATATACACAAATTTAGGTGCAAATATCCTAAATTATTTTTCGTCCAAATCAAAGGTTAGCAACCAATTATCTTTGATTTTGTATTTTGTGAAACTAACGACTAGTCACTAACCTTTGAGTTTTCATTTTGTGAAGTTAACTGTGAGGTTTTTTCTATTGTCAACTTATGAATTTTATATTCTTTTTATGTGTTAAGCATAATCAAGTATTCTGTTCATTTTGTTTACACTAAATGTGAGCACATTTTGTATCAATGTGTAAACATTTGGGATGACGAAATTATTGAACAAGTGTCACTTCACTTTTTAGATATTTTATTTTTCTTATCAACCAAGAAAAACATATTGAGTGTCATTTTACAAGTGTCATTCTTATGCATGGTGGTCATGCAAAAGGTATTTGAGGTTGTTAAGAGGTGAAGAGCACATGTACTTTTTTTTATTCCATTTGCAAGGAGTATTTAAACTCATCTTCTTCTTCCTTGCAACTTGAACTTGAATTATTCTAATTGTTCCTTTGTGCTCTGAAATTTTTAGATTTACTCTTCATTTTATACAGGTTCCTTTATGGGTATTTGATGTTCAACTCTAAACATTCTTCTCTATCATCTGTGTTGTTGAGTTTGGAGGAACTTGGTTCCTTCCATTGAAGCTTGAAGAAATCTCAAGCTGGTTGAGCTGAAGGTAGCCTTCGACATTAAAGATAGTTTACACTTCATTTTTTACAGGTACCTTTATGGGTATTTGACGTTCAACTTTGAACATTCTTCTTTATCATCTGTATTGTTGAATTTTGAGGAATTTGGTTCCTTCCATTGAAGCTTGAAGAAATCTCAAGCTAGCTGAGCTGAAGGTAGCCTTCGACATTAAAGTTGGAGTGGAGCTCAAGCTATCCACGAGTCTTCTTGGTGTGAAGCAAGTTTTAGCTGAACGAAGATCAACCAAAGGATGAAGTTTAAGTGTTGTGATACGGGGAGTGTTGTACAACTGAAGCTTAACTTTGGCTTTGTAATTGAACTGTTAATGTTTGCTATTGTGGATTGGCTTTGTCTGGACGTGGTCCCATAGATGTAGGCTATTAAGCCGAACCATGTAAATGTGTTTGTGTGCTTTACTTTTCTGCTCTTGGTTGTCTAGTTGAATGAACAAACCCACAAGCTTAAAATGAACCCCAAGAACATGATCAAACCTATTCCACACTAAGTTTTAATTAACTTGATTAATCATAAACTTTCACTAACGACTAGTCACTAACCTTTGCTTTACATGTAAAAAAAAACTTCAGGATTTCTCTACACCAAAGATCAACTATATATTAGTAAATCTTTGGTACAAATAGTCAATCTTTGGTGTCACTGTAATGGAGTTTTTAAGGTACGGAAAAAAGGTTAACGACCAGTCGTTAGTGGTCAATATTGCTAGTTTCAAAAAATGTAAAATCAAAGTAAGTGACTAGTCTCTCATCTTTGGTCTGCCAAAAAATTAATCTGTAACTTGTAATCTTAGTTTATTGGTGTAAAAGAATGAATAATAGCAAAAGAAATCGGTCATGAAAGTCGAAAATTATCAAGTGTGAACTTAAAGGAAAATTGATACTGTAACAAAAGGTCTCTCTCAGTTTAGAGCAATAATCTATTTCTCATTATCTCAATAACAAAACAATTACAATTTTATATTGTGTTTACTTCGGTCCTTGTCAAAACACATCTCTACTATACAAACAATTGCTAACAAACACAAAAGTAATTAATCTTGACCATTGGATATGTTGTTCTTTATTCAGATGGAATTTGTAGAAACAAGCGCCCAAATTCCTTCCTTTTAAATCTTCACTTCAGATCAAAACAGCTTCACTTTAGGAAAGAATTGATATGACTTCATTTTAAGTCGTTTATTGTCTGTTTTTAAACTTAAGACAAAACACTTATTCATTTCATGATTTGAATTGAGTTGAAGCCTGCTCTTCTTCAGTTAACATCGTCTCTTAGGCAAAACTCAATCAAATTGAAGGAAACTTACTTGTACTTCTTTAGTTAAATTTGCTTCCAGCTTTCAAATAAAAACAAAACAATCAATCAACTTCAACCATTCTTAAGTACTAACTTCAGCTCATGACTTTATTTTCTCTTCAGTTGTGTTTGAGTTTGAGGCTGAAGTTGAAGCTTTCCCTTGACTCTTTAATCTTCCCTCAAGCAAAAATTCAGACTATATAGAATAAAAAATGCAAAGTTGGTCTCTGAGTGTGTGAAATCTAGAACTTGAGAGAGGTTGAGTAAAAATGTCTGCAGCTTGGAAAGTGGATGCTACATATTGAACAACAAGACGTTTAGATTAGACCATTTCTCTGACAAGTGAACATTGATTTCAATGTGTTTTGTGCGAGCATGAAACACTAGATTAGAGGCGAGAGCTCCAACACTAGTATTATCACACCAAAGTACATGAATTCCTAGAATAGAAATGTGAAGCTCTTGAAACAAATTTTGAGGCCAAGCTATTTTAGTGGATGCTTGAGCTAATGCTCGATATTCAGCCTCAGTGGATGATAATGCCACAACTTGTTGTTTCTTAGAATCCATTGGATCAAATTGGAGCCAAGAAAAATGTGGTACCTACTAGTAGATTTCCGATATGAATGTTGCTTGCCCAATCTGCATATGCATATCCTTTGAGTTGGAAAGTAGGGCCTTTACTAAATGTCAAACCATGATTTAGAGTGCCTTGAATGTACCTCAAAACATGCTTGCAAGATTGCCAATGAGTGACCGTTGGAGCTTTAAAAAACTGACTCAACTTGTTGACTACAAAGATAAGTCAGGTCTTGTCATGGTAAGGTATTGTAGAGCACCAATAAGACTCCTATACATAGAAGGGTGTTCAAATGCAAGCCTATCCTCAAAGTTTAGCTTGGGTCCAAGTACCATTGGAGTGGCAAAGGGATTACAATTGTGCATACCATATTTGAGCAATATTTCATGAGCATACTTGCTCTGATTTAGTTGTGTTGTATGTACAACGGCTATGCCAAAGAAATAATTGACAGAACCAAGAAATTTGAGGCCAAAAGTTGCGTCCAAATATTTTACGACTTGTTGAATCAATAAGGTATCATTGCCAGTCAACAAGATATCATCAACATAGACTAGTATGTAAACAATAATAGTACCTTGATGATAGAAAAAAAAGCCTCAAATCTAATGTAGAATTATGAAATCCTTTATGCAACAGTGCAGTTTTAAGTTTGTCAAACCAAGCCCTTGGTGCCTGCTTCAAACCATATAGTTCTTTCTAAAGTTTGCACACATGCATGATTAATTAGGTTTGGTATAATCAATAAATCCTTCAAGTTGGGTCATGTATACAAATTCAGTGAGATCTCCTTTGAGGAATGCACTGTTGACATCCACGTGTTGTACATCCAGCCATGAAACACTACCAAGGATAAAATAACTCTAATTGTTGAAGCTTTAATGATAGGAGAAAAGGTTTCAAAATAATCCACACCAGGGATTTGATGAAATCCTTTAGCTACTAGTCTTGCTTTATATCTTTGTAGACTTCCATCAACATTCAATTTGACCTTAAAGATCCATTTGTTCCCAACTAGTGTCATATGATTTGTGTAAGGTACTAATGACCAGGTTTGATTTTTCTATGATGCTTCTAATTTATTTGACATTGCTTTCAACCATAGAGGATGTTGTAATGTTGTAGCAATTGAGGATGGTTCAGTATGAGAGTCTTGTATGATAGAGCTTATAAGGGCAGTAGCTTTCCTTCGGGTGATCATGGGGTAAGTGTTTACTAGAGAGCGAAGTGGTTGTGGGATAGGTGTAGATGAAGTCTCTTGAACACCATGAGATCTGAGATCCTTTAGGGAAGTGGTTGTGGGATAGCTGGAAACACATGTGACTTTCAGTAAGCATAATTCTTTTCGCCCAATTTTACAGTAATGGTAGGTAAAGTGTTGACTAATGATGAAGATGAAATTGAATTAGACATTTCCCCCAATATTGACGACATGTGAAGAAGTCTTAGGATTCGCCATTGACGTTTGTCAATAGCTCTGATACCATGTAAAAGAATGAAGAATAGCAAAAGAAAACTTTCATAAAAGTCGAAAATTATCAAGTGTGAGCTTAAAGGAAAAATTGATATTGTAACAAAAGTTCTCTCTCAATTTAGAATGATAATCTCTTTCTAATTATCTCAATAACAAAACAATTACAATTTTATATTGTGTTTACTTTGATCTTGTCAAAACACATCTCTACTATACAAACAATTGCTAATTAACAAACACAAAAGTAATTAATCTTGACCATTGGATATGTTGTTCTTTATTCGGTTGAAATTTCTAGAAACAAGCGCCCAAATTCCTTTCCTTTTAAATCTTCTCTTCATATCAAAACGGCTTCGTTTTAGGAAAGAATTGATACGACTTCATTTTAATTTGTTTCTTGTGTGCTTTTAAACTTAAGACAGAGCACTTCTTCAGTTCATGATTTGAATTGAGTTGAAGCTTGCTCTTCTTCAGTTAACAATAGGAACATAGCAAGTTCCAATCATCTTTATGGATGTTGATAGTTGTTGACTTAGATTCATTAAAATGCTCATTGTTCAACTCTTATGGATTTATCAATAAATTTGTCCAGCATCATCTAGCATTTGTTGACTACCATCTGTACAAAGATGCATATGGTACTCTCCTTCAACATAAGATATACAAAAAGTTTAAAGATAAAAAAAATAATAATAAAAAATTGTTTACAAGTTTTATTACTTAGAAGAACATATATAAATTAGATGCATAAGAAAAAAATTGGTGTAAAAGAGGTAGCTGAATGAAAACACCCTTAAACAATTAGTTACATTTTATTTTCCATTATAGTGACATTTAAGGGCTAAAAACAAAAATATGAAAACAAACAAGACCTAGATAGCAGTGAGATACGAAATAGGATTAGGAGGCATTGGGATATCTACAGTCCCTTCAAGCATAAGTAAAACAATCTTCATTGAAGGACGAAGGGATGGCTCGTCAATGATACACCAAAGTGCAATTTTAATCATCCTCTCTAATTATTTTAGATCAACCTTTTCATCACCTATTAGTTGAATCAACTCCCCAGCATTAAAATATTTGTAAGCCCAATCTTCAAGAATAACTTGATCCTTTGGAAGATTTTGATCCATACTTCTTCGACGACATATGATCTGCAAGAACACAATTCCACAGAGTCCCGCCTAAATGAGGAGGCTTTCATTTTTCTGGGTCGGGGAGCTCTTCTCACCTCGTTAGACGCCTCGTATATATAAGATAGCAAGGCGACTAACGGAGTGTATTCCTCGAAATGGACTACTGGTTATCTGTTTTTGAATTTTTGCCTCGACCTCCTGTTGAAATGAGGCCTTTCAATTCCATCAGGGACCCTTCTCTTGTCCATCGAACGATCATGTCGCTGATAAATGTTAGTACCCGATGATCCCCCTTTCAGAGCTTCTAGCGAGCTCTCTACCCTTTGGTGTTTCTCTGCCATCTTGTAAAATTGTGCCAAGCTCACATGATCCTCCGACTGTAATTCGTTCCAGAATTCGGTTTGCGGCCTCACCCCTGCAATCAGTAAAGTTTTGATTGACTCCTCCAGAGTGTTGGCGACCTTAGTCTGCTCGCTCTGGAATCTTCTCAAATAGGAAGTCAGAGATTTGCCCTTCTCTTGATGAATGTTGCTCAAGTAGCTGAGCGACATTGAAAACTGTAACCTCGCCTGGAACTGTTGTAGATAGAGAGAGGCGAATTGCTACCAGGAAGCAATTGAGCCCCCAGCTAGTCTTTTGTACCACTTCTTGGCCTTTCCATCATATCTCATTTTCGGCGCCCTGAACCCAAATGAAGTGGTGCCTGACGAATCTCGTCGACGAATGGCGAGCTAACAATCGACTTTGCCCGATTGGCATTCTCCTGTCGAGCCTTTAAGTCATCCAACATTCTCTACACCTGTTCGAGTTCATTTGCTTGGGGATTAATATTCTGAGCCCTGCTGGCCCTCTGCTCGACCAACCGACTTCTAAGATCGAATGTCCGAACTAGCGGACTTTGAGCGCTCGTGCGTGATTCGATAGCCTGCTGGCTGGGGTAGTAAGTACTATCGTAGGTACTACCCTACTCGCGGTGTCAATTAGAACCAGTGCCCCGAGAGTTATGATTTTGGCTCAACGGGCGAGCTTGTCTTGGGCGTGGGTTAAAACGTGCACACGTATTATCTCATTCTCGCTGGCCAGGGCAAGCGTTCATTAGTGGACCAATCTCGCCCATGACTTGTTTCTCAAGTCGCATCCTTGGATTGTTGGTGCGAGCAAGAGCTCGTTGTGATCTCCTGGGAGTAGACGAATCCTAAACGATCAGTTCGCTGTTGGCTTTACCCGGTCGGGGTTGGCTCGGTGAAAACCGGCCTATCGAGCTTTGCCTCTTGCGCTTTCTTTATCCCTGTCATATCCTGTTGCATAACCTGCATTACATTGGTCAGAGACTTAATCATATCCTTTAGCTCACCGTGTTCTCAGTTGGAGGGACCAGCCCCCGGAGTTTCAGCGATCAGTGGTAAGCGGCTGTTGCCCTCCTGTTGGGTAGGATTCACGTCATTACGCTCCTCCTCTGGATATCTGGATGTTCTGGTACGGGCCATCACTGCTAGCTTGTTTGCTTAACGGAAACTATTGTTGTTGCAGATTGGCCCTCTTTCTAGCGCCAAAATGTTGATACGAGAATTCGCACCAACCCGAGAGATCCAGTTGACCTTGTTCAGAACCGGAACAGATGTGCACGTAACTACGGATAGTTAGCAAAGAATGGAAAATAATGTAATAAACAAAATAAAAAACCCAAGAACACGAAGAACATAAAAGTTTTTAAGGTGGTTCAGCCTCTAGATGGAGTGCCTATGTCCACTGTAGCTCTAATGCTTTTTATTGAATATTTTGTTTCCCTTTTACAATAATGAGTTGGGGTATATATAGTGTTACAGTTAGAATGGAAAGTCCATCCAGTATGGAATTACAGTTTGAAAAGGAAGGAAATCCCGAAATTATGGGGATTGGGCGATCAACATAGAAATTGAATCTGGTCCTTATCCCGAATTTTGGGGGATAGGGATAACCGTATCTGCTAGCTGTTAAACTGGTGAGCTTACTCACTCTGATGACCTAGAGTCTCTCGTCGAGCTTCCTCTGATTGAATCGAACCTTTCTCCCGGCCAGCTCTTACTGGAGATCACTCGATGTCGGGCACAGTTTGAATCGGCTCGCTCTAGATCCCTTTGGCTTCTCCACCAGTGTTCGACTTATGTGGACTCCTTGCAAAACCCCGAACAACAATTTAAATCTTTGAGATAATTTATACTTGTTTTCAAAGTCTTCCAAGTGGGTATGGTCATCACGAGAAAAATATTCAAAGGGAGAGTAATTCAGACGTCTTTGAAAAAGCATTCTTTACAAGGGCTAAACAAAACTCCTTATATATACTAAATATTCTCTGTGAATAGTTTGGATTGTTTGACTTCAAATTTTGAAGAAATAATTCAGCAGTTTAATTGGATGAAAATTCAAATTTTGGCCCTGGAGGATTTGAACAGTTCTTATTGGGTGAAGCTAGGAGTGGCTACCGTGCAAATGAATCCCTTAAATTTTCACATGTTCCCACTTGGACCACAACAAAGCAGGACACAAATTTCCCTCAAAGTTATTCTCATTTCAAGAACTTGATAGCTATGTTTGTAAGTGGCTGGATTTTAATTTACGCAACTTGACTTGGGAGACTTTTGAATACACCGTAAATTTAAATATGCCTTCCAGTTTATTTTTCACTTCATCTCAGGATTCTCATAGTACAAGCAAATTCAATTCTTCAGAATATGAAGATGAAATTTCATATTCTTCTCATGAAATCTCTCTTATTCTTTCTGTTATGTTCATCTTTTACAGTTACAGATCAACAAAAGCAGTCTCATATAAGCCTGGGAACTTCCCTTTCACCCACCGGAAACTTCTCATTACTGTCAGCTTCCGGTCTCTTCGCCTTCGGATTTTATCGGCAAAGCAATGGCTACGCTGTTGGCGTTTTCATTTCTGGAGTTCCCGAGCAAACCGTTGTCTGGACAGCCAAGAGAGATAACCCACCAGTTCCAAGCAATTCTACCTTGCTGTTTAATACTGAAGGCAGGCTCGTCCTGCAAACAACTCCAGGCCAAGATATTGATATAGCGCCTGAAGCTTCCGGGGCGGTCTCTTCCGCTTCAATTCTTGATTCTGGCAACTTTGTGCTTTATAATTCTGATCAAGAAATTATGTGGCAGAGTTTCGATCTTCCAACTGATACACTTTTGCCAACCCAACGTCTCCCGGAAAATAGGGGCATGTTTTCAAGCGTTTCGGAAACCGACCATTCAACAGGGATTTTCCGGCTCAAGATAATGCCACAAGACGGAAACCTCGTGCAGTTCCCAAAGGATGGTGCCGACGCAAATGAATATAATTATTGGCATACTGATACATCTGGAACGGGTGCAAATGTTTCACTGAATCTTGGTGTTGATGGCCACCTTTACCTGCTTAATAACACTGGCTTCAACATAAAGAATATTACAGAAGGAGGGTATCAAAAGGTAGGGATGATCTATTTCATGAGACTTGATTATGATGGGATTATCCGATTATATTCACACAATTTGACTAAAAAAAGTTCCAAGTCAGTTTTGTGGGAATCTTCGAAAGACAAGTGTGTCCCGATGGGTCTGTGTGGGTATAATAGCTTTTGTGTTTTAAATGACGAGAGCCCTGTGTGCAGATGTCTTCCAGGATTTGTTTCTGTTAACCCAGGTAATAGAACTGCTGGCTGTGAGAGAAATTTCAGATCAGAAAGTTGCATCAACAGGCCTGGAACAGTCGGATCTTCCATTCAACAAGAGGAAAATACTGTCTGGGAAGATTCTTCATATTCAGTTCTGTTACAAACAACGAAAGATGACTGCGAACGAGCATGTTTGGCGGATGGAAATTGTGAAGTTGCACTATTCAGTAATGGTCAATGCAGCCTTCAAAAGCTTCCTTTGAGATTTGGGAGAAGAGATCTCAACACTGATTCAAAGAATATTGCTTTCGTCAAGTTACATACCACACCCTCCTCAGATTGTATTGAGCCCAAAGAAGGCGAGAAAGAGCTCCGAAGTGACATCATAACTAAGATTATTAGTTCATTTGTTGCTTTTATACTTGTTATTTTGGCAATTTTCGGAATTGTCATTTACAGATACCATTCCTGGTCTAATAAAAGAATTCCTGGTAATGGCAACACCAAATATTGTGAGGGTATTGCTCCCCTGTCCTTTAGTTATGCAGATATTGAAAAAATGACTGATTGTTTCAAAGAGGAGGTTGGTAGGGGATCTTCCGGAAGAGTCTATAAAGGCACTATGGCGAATTGTCAGAAGTTCGTAGCTGTCAAGAGATTGGAGAAGGTTTTATCTGATTCAGAAAAAGAGTTCTTGACCGAGATAAAAGTAATTGGAAGGACTCATCATAGGAACCTTGTCCGTCTTATAGGCTATTCCATTCATGGACCCAACAAGGCCTTGGTATACGAGTACATGACGAGTGGATCTCTAGCTGATATACTTTTCACACCTGAAAAGCAACCTAATTGGGTTGAAAGAATGGGTATTGCTCGTGAGATTGCTAGAGGCATTTTGTATCTTCATGATGAGTGCGAGACTCAAATCATCCATTGTGACATAAAACCTCAAAATATTCTCATGGACAAGAATAGGTGTGCAAAAATTTCTGATTTCGGATTGGCAAAGTTATTGAAACCAGACCAAACTAATACCTTTACTGGAATTAGAGGAACAAGAGGATATGTCGCACCAGAGTGGCATCGAAATATGCCCATTACAGTCAAAGCAGATGTTTATAGCTTTGGAATTGTGTTGCTAGAGATCATTTGTCGACGAAGAAGCATGGACCAGAATCTTCTAGAGGATCAAGTTATTCTTGAAGATTGGGTTTACCAATGTTTTGAGATAGGTGAGTTGAGTCAACTGGTAAAAGATGAACAAGTTGAGCCAAAACAATTGGAGAGAATGATTAAAGTTGCCCTTTGGTGTATTCTAGATGAACCATCACTGCGTCCATCAATGAAGAAAGTTTTACTTATGCTGGAAGGGACTGTTGACATTCCAATTCCTCCAAATCCTACTTCTTATCTTAGTTGCATCTAGGTTACATGCGTTTGTTTCAATTTGTCTGTCTTTAGCCCTTTTAAGTATCATTTTACATATAGGAAATAAAATATAAATTAGTGTGTCAATGTGGCTCTGTAAGTTTTCAGTTACTGCAATGCTGTGTTTTAGAATCTGTTCTTATATATCGCCTATTATATGTAGAAAATTTTCAGATTTTTATAAATTTCCGGCAACACTTTCACTCTCTTCACTAAGTGAATCTCGTGCGCGACCCTGAGCTTAAATTACTGTCAACATTACTAAAGCTTTTACTTCTCTCATATGTATATATTTATGTAAGTATTTTTGTCAACTTATGAATATGTGTGTGCACATTCATTTATGATGTTTGCACATTTAATTGGTTAAACACAATCAAGTCTGTAGTTTACACGACATATCATAGTGCAAATATGTGTCTACACATTCGTTTTAGTTGGGCAAACATTTTATTACAGAAGTCTTTTGTACATGTGGCGTTTTTTCTATTGATTGTCTTGCCTATCAAGCTAACTTTGATTCATGATATTGTTGTGTGAGTGTCGATACTGGTAGTCACGGTCACAAAATTAATTAATCCTAATTAACTAGCAAGTGACAATAAGAGTCGAATCCACAAGGAGCAAGACTTACGACTAAATGAATGTTCGAGTTAACGGAAATCAAAAAGGCAAATTGATTGATTGATTACACTAAGGAACTAATTGCGAAAATGAAGTAAAGACAATTATTTAAAGACTGGAAATTAAAATTAGTTAAAGCTTTATATTAAAAACGTTGTTGCTACAGTTTTTTTTTTTCTACACGAGATCAACTCTCACAACACTCTCCCACACTCTACGGTTCTCTAAACCTACAAGGCAAGACAAACCAATGAAATTGCTCCCCAGTACTCTAGGTATAATCTATCCTGTCTCACCCGATTACTCAAGTTTGATTGGTTAAAGACTATCATCGAGTACCGACAGACGTTACACATGAGAAACCACTAGTTGGCACGTGATTAACAAATACAATTTGTCAACACGCAACATCCAACCAACCAACCAACCACAGAACCCACACAACATAAGTAGAAATAATATTAAATACGAATACAATTTGATTACAATTGACGCGAAGTAATTTAAAGCAATACTCAACATTTAATAAACTCAAACCAACGTCTATCATGCAATCAGTTTTAATCAACAATTACTCATAACGAAAATCAATATTAAGTTCAAATCATGTGTTCAACTACATTAAAGTATCGAAATCAAGCATGAGATGAAAACAAATGTAATCAAAACATAATACTACCGAATATCTATCGATCGGGCTCATCGAACTAGTCGAGAGCTGTCAAAGAGCCTATAGGTGTCAATCTCGATCTCGCCTATGTCGTAACATGAAATCGGGACCTCAACCGCTCATGGGTGTGTCGATGGAGGCAGGATCGACGAAAACAAATCTGACCATGGTGAAGTGCTCAAAATTGATGTCGCAATGATGCAAAGAGTAGCTGATCCGACCAACGGAATGTCAAAAGTCAAACTTGTAGGAATCTGTTAATTTTCCATCGAGTCCTCGACGAACGTTGTCAGAATGGCGATTTGAAGGTACCAGGAGATAGATCAGGTGATGGGGAGTCAAGATCAACCAAAATGGAAATGAAACAAGGCTAGGAAGTGGCCGAAATCTTGCCTGGAAGTCGAAGGGGCGTGGTGTCTTGTGGTGGCGAGTGGTGGCTTGAACAACTCGAAATCACGTCGTGGTAGCTTAGGATGGCTTGATCGACACTTGGGGAGATGAGAGGTCGTCGGGGGAATGCAAAAAGTCACCAGCGAATGGAGTTGAAATGTTGTTCGATGATGGTGGAAATGATCGTAAAGGTGAAAGATCACAGCGACAGAGCTCCGCCAGAGGAGGTGAATGGTTGATCGTGAAAATGGAGGTTGGAGAAGAAAGTGTCTGTAACTTTTCTTTTTATACTCATTCGGCAACCATCAATTTGGTCCCTCCACGAATGAAAAATGACAAAATCAACCCCTTGAAAACATGACAATTAACCCCCTGTTCGACAATATTAAGACAAAATCAACCATGAACAATAAATCACACCCTAATATCAACTTACACAATGTCAAAATTTATTCCAAACATGCACAAATTGTAAGGAAAAATTAAAATGTGATTTTTCATGAATAAATTCATAAATTCTTAAATTGTCTCAATATAATTTCATTAAAGCACAAATAAGTAATTTAATCATTTTAATTGAGTCATTTTCATGACTCTAACATACTCCCCAACTTACTCTTTGCTTGTCCTCGAGTAAAGTCAAAAGAACTCTTTCAATATTTTCATAAAACCATGCACAACCACATTCATCAACAACCAAAACATTTATTAAAAGGTGAAGTGAACAATTGAACACAACAAGCAAACAACACAATCATAAATAAAGAACTAAAGTTTCTGTCAAGATTTGCCTATCTCCATTCAAGCTTCTCAAACACACATTCATGTTCATATCACAATGTCAAAATTTCATTCAAAACTCTCCAACTTATGTACATGCAACATAATGCTCATATTCCACACAAGATTTTAACATTTAATTCTTTTTTATTCATCACTTGATTTATTTTATTTTCTTAACTTCTTAAGCTTTCTAGAAGGTTTGTGTAACGGGCTTTAGGTCAATGACTCCCAAACCAGATATCTATAGGGCACTAAGTGTAGAACACCCCTTGGACTTACTCACCCGAACCAATTAGGCTACAAGTCAAGACTTATTTTTTTTAAAAAGCTCATGATTTATGTAATGACTTATTAAGCTTTCTAGAAGACCCATGTAGTGAGCTTTGGGTCAATCGCTCCCAAGCTAGATAACTTTAAGGGATTAGGTGTAGAACACTCCTCGGGCTTTCTTACTCAAGTCAACCAGGCTACAAATAAAAACAAAACATGAATCAACAACTAAGCACTTTCAAAGACATAGATTAACATTTTTAACACATGCAAGATAATAAATGAAAAATTGCTCCATGGGCATGTAAAGTATGTGGAAGACTTGCATAAACATTAAGACACATGATACTCACACAAAATGATGTCTAACCACAATTATGGACAAACCCAAAAACAATAAATTCAATATTTAAAACCATGTTGCAACGAACTATATTAAAAAACTTCACAAAACCTTCCAACTCTCACTTTAGTTCACTTTTACCACTTTTGGACTTACAAGAGTAAGAATTGACATATTTTCAACAAAATCCAATCATGCCACAAAATATTAAGCACAATTCATTCAACACACAATCTACTCAAAAACATGCATTCTTCATCAAAAAACACATCATCAAAGCAATCTTCACAAATATGATCAATGATACTTCAATCAAAATTTCCTTCCACAATAACACAACACTCCAAAAAATCATCATCAATAGAAAATAAAATCAACCAGCACACATTCTTCAACTCAACACACAACCAACACTTATATATAATCAATAAAAAAATCTCCCCAATGAACTTAGCATCAAAATATATGTCTCAAATGACATTAAGAACATATAAGATGGAGAGTTACAACATGAGGATAAATTACAGAGTGGTCAACAGTGTGGGTTGTGGAGCGTGATGAAACATAGCTCTCGACTAGTTGATATGAGTTTTCAACCATGAGAATTCATGCAAAGACAAAAACAACAAAAATATCAAAAAAACAAAAAGTCAAAGCAATAAAAATAAACATATTTACAAGGGTGGGTTTCCTTCCAAATGTGCTAAGTTTAAAGTCTTCAGCTATACTTGGTGTGAACAGAAAAGTTCAAGGTGGTTGAAACATTGGTAGTTCCTTACATGACCCTCGCAATTCGGCAACAGGTAGGGTCTCATGAGGTCCCAAAAGGCATATTGGAACTTAATACGCCCTTCCATGCACACAAGTTTTTTAAGAACTTAGCATAGACATGTATGTTCTTAATATCATATGGAAGTGGAATACCAATCGGCCCATGTCTAAATAACTCGACCATTTCCTCCATCCTAGTGTTTTTCTTAAAGTTGGATGCATTATATGACTCTAGGCATTGAAGAAAAAGTGATATTGGCATGTCAGATGTAGGGGATGGTTCTTTCTCCCTAACTTCTTCGTTTTCATGTCTAGGCACACCTGACTCTATGGTTGATTCTCTCTCACCCCTCTCGGCACTATTTCTTTCCAACCTTAGTATAAAATTCCCTCTCATGCCTAGCTTGTTCATGACACCCTATTTGGTGAGGTATACCATACGAATTACCTATAACCAGACTCAACAAACAGCCTTCCTCTCTCTTATTAACCGCTTCAGCTATTTGACCAATATGGGTCTCTAGCTTACTAATGGATTGTGAATGGGAATGTATTATCTGATAATGTTGCTCTAAGTCATTGAACCTAGCATTCATGTCATCTTTTTGTTCCTGCATGGTTTGGAGCATTTGAGCCATCATTGATTATAGTGAACTGAACACTGGAGTGGGCTGCTAGGCAAGGGGTGGGATCCTAGGTTAGGCGAGTGGTGGAACCGAATATCTGCCCCAATAATTGCCTTATTGATTGGAAGAACTATATGGCATATAATAGGAAACATTATGAGATTGTTCCTGATTCCATGCAAAATTAGGATGGTTATGCCACTCACTATCAAATGTGTTTGAGTACGGATCATTTTGTCTCTGGAAACTTAGTGTAGCCTGCACTTGCTCCTCAAAAGTGTCGGAAGTTGGTTCCTCAAATGTGTACTTAACAGCTAAAGAGTGTGAAAGAATATCAAAGACATCCTTACTTGTCCTAACAGGTGTTGGTTGCCTGGAAGCTTGCCCTTGTATGGATTTAAACGTGTCAAATTGTTAGGCTAAAGACTTCGACTTGGAGTCGACATCGTCTAAGTGAGATACCTCATAAATTCCACAATTCCTAAGCAATTGCCCTATGATAGGAAGAAGCTAAATGGTTGTGCATGGAATAAAAATTTTCCTCCATTCTACATGCTTGTTATTTTTAAATCAAAGGGTACTAAATTTGGTTGGCAAAAACCTCTACCGAGCATTCATCAATAAAGCACACAACGGTTCCATCAACAATTACGACACAAAATTCAAATAAAATAAAAACTATATGCAAATCTTAGAAAGCAAATTCAAAAAACACACATAAAGAAAAATAAAACTAAATAACTATCATTTTAGTAAAATAAGCCACACAAAAATTAAAACACTATATGCTAAAAATTAAAACTCAACTTAACAAAACAAATAAAGAAGCACACAACACAAACTATAAACAAACCTACAATTTAATGAAATGTTAAACAAACCTAACATGCACCTAAACAATGCAACCTAAAAGAAATTAAAACTCACACCAAAAATTAAGTCCTAGGAATAAAATCAAAATATGCCAAAACAATAAGAAAACTAACAATTAACAAATTAATACTATCACATGCAATAATTCATCAAGTACCTTAATCCAACTAACAACACACATACAATTGAACATTCACAACCACAACACTAACAATAAGAAAATAAACAAAGTTATTAACTAAATCCTACAATTCCAAACACAACATGCAAGGTTAACAAAAACAAAGGCAATAATAACAATTATCAAACTAATGCTTTAACATGCAATGAATTCAAAGAAACAAATATATAATCCAACACACAACTCACACACAATGTAAAGAATCACACTTAACAAGCACACAAACAAAAATAAAGTATAACCAAAATAAAAACTAAGTCCTATGATAAAAAACACAAGATGCAATAAACACAATGCATAATCTATTAACAAATAAACTACCACAAAATATTATCCAAAAATGAAGAAAGCTAGAACTCAAAAGAAAATGGATTTTCACAACCGGTTCACGCGAGAATTTGGTTTTCCACAACACGTTACCGCGTTTTCCCATTTGCAATCCTCCTACAAAACAAAAACAAACACAAATGAAACTATTCCAACAAAAATTAAATGCAAATGAAATAAAACAAAGTCATAAAAAATGAGAAACCAACCTAAAAGAAACTAATCAAACAGAGATGAAAAGAGATTAAAACTAAAAAGACACAAAAAGTAAAACACTCATTCACACATAATAAATCAAAAGAATTCAATACAAGCAATAAGAACAATCTTAAACATGCAACTAAAACAAAACTATCAAAATTAATCAACCAAAACAAGATAAAGCACCCAAACAATTTTACACACCAAGAAAATAAAAACTATAAAAACTATAACCAAAACAAACCTAAAAGATAAACTAATTACTACCTAAACACACACAAAGTCACAAGCACGTTGCTCCCCAGCAACGGTACCAAAATTTTGTCAATACTGGTTGTCACGACTGCAAATTTAATTAATCCTAATTACCTAGAAAGTTGCAATAAGAGTCGAATCCACAGGGAGCAAGACTTACTACTAAATGAATGTTCGAGTTAATGGAAATTAAAAGGCAAATCGATTGATTGATTACACTAAGGAAACTAATTGCCAAAATGAAGAACTTAATTAAAACTAAATGAATTCAAGACAATTATTTAAAGACTTGAAATTAAAACTAGTTAAAGCTTTATATTAAAAATGTTGCCACTACGGTTTTGGTTCGACACGAAATCAACTCTCACAACTCTCTCCCACGCTCTACGGCTCCCTAAGCCTACAAAGCAAGGCAAACCAATGAAATTTCTCCCCGGTACTCTAGGTATAATCTATCTTGTCTCACCCCTTTACTCAAGTTTGATTGGTTAAAGACTATCATCGACTACCAACAAACGCTACACATGAAATACCACTAGTTAGCATGTGGTTAACAAATACAATTTGTCAACACGCAACATCCAACCAACCAACCACACAACCCATGCAACATAAGTAGAAATGATATTAAATACAAATAAAACTTGATTACAATCGACGCTAAGTAATTTAAAGCAATACTCAATGTTTAATAATCTCAAAACAACGTATATTGTGAAATCAAATCTAATCAACAATTACTCACAACGAAAAATCAATATGAAGTTCAAATCATGTATTCAACTACATTAAAGTATCGATATCAAGCATGAGATGAAAAAAAAATGTAATCAAAACATAATACTACAGAAAATCTGTCGATTGGGCTCATCCAACTAGTCGAGAGTTGTCGAAGTGGGATATGGGTGTCAATCTCGATCTCGTCTATGCTGTAATGCGTAATTGGGAACTCAGCCGCTCATGGTTGTGTCGATAGAGGTGGGATCGACAAAACAAATTTGCCCATGGAAAAGTGCTCAGAATCGACATTGTAATGGTACGAAGAAGTAACCGATCCGACCAACAGAATGCCCGGAATGTCAAAAGTCTAACTTGCCGAAATTTGTTAATTTTCTTACAAGTTCCTCGACGAAAGATGTTGAAATGGTGATCTGAAGGTAGCGACAAATAGATCGGGGGATAGGGAGTCAAGATCAACCAAAATGTAAATGAAACAAGGCCGGGAAGTCCCCAAATCTCACTTGGAAGTCAAAGGGTCATGGTGGCTTATGGTGATAAGTGGTGATGACTGGTGGCAAATGGTGGCTGGAACAACTAGAAATCACATCATGGTGCCTCAGAATGTCTCGATGGACACTTGGAGAGATGAGAAAACACCGGAGGAAGGCCAATTGACATTGACATAGATGAAAAGCGACGACAATACGTGGCGTCGATGGCGTGGTAGCTTGGGAGATGACGATGGAGCCTGGAGAAGCTATATCATCACCGAAGAGGATGAATGGTGGCTGAAAAATGCGGGATATGGTGGTGGAATGCGAAACGTCGTGCGGTGATGGAAGTGATGGTGGAGATGATTGTGAAGGTTAAGGTGAAGGGTCACAACGGTGGAGCTCCCCAGAGCTCTGCCAGAGGAGTTAAAGGGTCGATTTTGAAAATTGAGGCATGAGAAGAAAAAGTCTGCAACTTTTCTTTTTATACTCATTACAGCAAATATCAATTTGGTCCCTGCATGAATGAAAAATGACAAAATCAACCCCTTGAAAACATGACAATTAACTCCCCATAAAAACAATATTAAGACAAAATCAACCATGGACAATAAATCACACCCTAATACCAACTTACACAATCTCAAAATGTATTCCAAACATGCACAAATTGTAAGGAAAAGTTAAAATGTGATTTTTCATGAATAAATTCATAAATTCTTAAATTCTTAAATTGTCTCAATATAATTTCATTACTAAGTACAAATGGATAATTTAATCGTCTTAATCAAGTCATTTTCATGACTCTAACAGTGAGCTAACTTTACAGGTGTCATAATATCCTAATTTGGTCCTAAAAAGTTTGGAAGCTTTTGTTTGTGGTCCCGCAAGAAAGAGAAAAATTGTTTCTGGTCCAACAAAATTTGGAATATCTTTTGTCTTCCATGTGTACTAAGGAAATGGAATAGCAAGGAGTATATTATACTATCTTCTTCCTTGCATTAATTTTTTAACTTGAATATTCCTTTTATTGTTCTCTAAAAAATCCTTGAGGTTTTATTTCATATTTTGGTCAGGTTCCTTTTATGCTTTGGTAAGCTTAAAAACTCCTTGTTATCTTTGTTGGTTGAGTTTTTGTTGGAACATGGTTCCGTTGATGAAACCTTGAAGGTGTTTCAAGCTATTGAGCTGAATGTTGTCTTCAGATTTTATGCTTGAGCGGAGCTCGAGTTTGACCAAGAGGATTCTTGGTTTCAAGCAAGTTGTGGCAGAACAAAGATCAACCAAAGAGTGAAGATTGAAGTTTTGTAACAATAGGGAGCTTTTACAACTGATTCTTGTTTTCAACTCTGTAATTGAACTATAAGTGTTTGCTATAGTTGATTGCTTCATCTGGGCTTGGTCCCATGGATGTTGGCTTGTTTGCCAAACGATGTAAAAGTGATTTGTGTGCTTTACATTATGTCATGGATGTTTAGTTTATCTTGATGATGATTGAGCAAACCCATAAGCACAAAATAAACAAGTTTAACCGATTCCGCATAAGTTTAATCAATTTGGTAAAGTGATAAAACTTTCATTTGGTATTAGAGTTTGTTCTGATAAGTTATTTCAGTAGATCCTAACTGATTTGATTATGTTTGTGCCTTGTTTTGATATGCTCTATTTTAGCTTACTTTTGCATTTGAGTATGTTTTTTATTACCTTTTTTGATATGATATGTTCCTTTGTTTTGTGTCCACATTTGCCTTGCTTTGGTTTGCTATGTTTTTGGTTATTTTTTGCATCTGATTGTGTTTTGGCTTTTTTGTTGATCTGTTTATTTTGCATCGGGTGTTTTTCTAGGTTTTTAATCTTATCTGCTCATTTTAAGCGTTTGTGACCATATTTATGTTTTGTGTCTTCACATCTAATTTGCGTGTCTGTTGCTGTGGTTGTGTTTGTCAACATTGTTTTGGTTGTGACGACATCTGCTGTTTATTTACAGTGAACTTCTTTAGTGAAAGTGGGTCTACCAACAGACCACCCATGTTAAAGGGACCCAACTACCCTTATTAGAAACCTATGATGAGAGCTTTCCTAAAATCCATTGATGACAGAGTGTGAATGTCATGCGTGGTTAGTTGGAAAGAACCTAAGATTGTTGAAGATAAGGTGACCAAACCAAAACCAATAGAATATTGGACCAAGGCTGAATTAGATCTTGCTAATTTTAACTCAAAAGTCATTCATGCCATCTTTAATGTTGTTAGCGTGAATAAAATGAAATTCATTGCAAACTGCGAGCTAGCCAAGGATGCTTGGGATAAGCTTTAAGTCAAAATTAAGGAACTAGTGTTGTTAAAAAGAATAGACTTACAAGGCTTGTGACTAATTTTGAAAATTTGGCTATGCATGAAGATGAAACTATAATTTTAACTAACTTTCATGGTAGGATTTGTGATATGTCTAATGACTGTTATGCTTGGGGAAAACATTTATTCTAATGTTGAGCTTGTCAGGAAAGTTCTTTGCTCTTTTCCCAAGAGATTCATGTCAAAGGTGATCTCAATTGAGGAATATCGTGACCTTGATACCATGCAACTGGATGAGCTAATTGGATCCTTGCAAACTTTCGAACTCAACCTAAAAAAGTGGGACATGAAATCAGGTAAAAGTTTTGCTTTAAAGCATGAGGTAAATTCTAAATCTCTTGATGATGTGCATGATAATAATTGTACCTTGCTCACCAAAAACTTTGCAAAGTTTTCGAGAGAAAGAACATGAAAGAAAAAATACAAAGGCATTGTGAATTTTGAGTGTGAGGGTTATGGCCACATCTAGTCAGCTGCTACGACCCTAAGTAAGAATGAGGAAGATGGCTACTATGACCCTAAATGCATCAATGGCTGCTACGACCCTAAGTAAGAGTGAGGAAGATGAGTCTAATAAGAGTGAGAATTATCTAGCCTTTACGACTAACCAAGAGCACACTGAGAATGTGACCTTTGATTATTCTTGTGATATCTATAAAGAGCAACATGAAGCCTGTGATAAGATGTATTAATCATGGTTAAAGGCAATCAAGAAGATAAAATCTCTTGAAGCTGAAAAATCATCTTTGGTAGAAGACAAGAAAATATTGTTTGATAAAGTAAAAATCTTGTCTTCTGAATTATCCAACAAAGATTCTTTGTTATGTAAAGCTTTAATTGAACTAACTGAGGCCAAGGCCATTTTTGAAAGGTTAAATGCATATTCTTACAAACTTGATGAAGTTCTCGGCTAAAAGAAGATTTTTGGAGATAAAACAGGACTGGGATTCATCCCAAGTGCGAGCACATCCACGTCTGGTGTGCACACATTTGCTAAGGCAACAAAATCTTCTGATGTTGTTTCTACTACATCTGATCAATTTGTGAAGGTAAAAAAGTTTGTTCCTCTTTGTCATTTCTATCATAAGATGGGTCATATCAGACCAAAATGTTTCAAACTATTTTTCTATTTGAAAA
The DNA here is from genome assembly GCA_009867345.2 of Toxicodendron radicans. NCBI lineage: Eukaryota > Viridiplantae > Streptophyta > Magnoliopsida > Sapindales > Anacardiaceae > Toxicodendron > Toxicodendron radicans. The sequence goes on along the minus strand of WYDK02071795.1, from coordinate 1,056 downwards.
CATTTCTTTAAAATTCTGAGATGATGTCTCAAGTGTCACCACATTTTCCCCAAATGTCGCCACATCCAAAATATGCATTTAAAAAGAAAATGGTATGGAAACCCAAGTCTAGTGTAAGTTGTCTTGTTGCACATACATCATTGTTTGCATTTCAAAATGATCAATGGTACTTTGACAGTGGGTATTCTAGACACATGGCATGTAACAAAGCTCTTTTAACAAATCTTGAATGCATTGTTGTTGGTCATGTCACTTATGGAGATGGGAAAAGAGGTAAGATTCTTGGAAAAAGGTTCAACAGACATTCCTGGTGTTTTTGTCTTAAATGATGTTTTGTATGTTAAGGGATTAAAAGTCAATCTGATTAGGATCAATAAAATATGTGAAAAAGACTTTGTTGTGAAATTTCCTAAAACAAAGTGTCAAGTCTTGAATGGTGAAGGTGCTCCCTTCCTTGAGGGAAAAAAAGTCTAATGATAATTGTTATTTGTTGTCTAACAAAGTTTCTTGTTTTAACACAAAGACAAATAGTGCTGAGTTGTGGCACAAGAAACTTGGGCACATGAACTATAAAGACCTTGTAAAACTCTTCAAAAAGGCTGTTGTGAAAGGTTTTCCTAAACTTGATTTCCAAAAAGGTAAAGTGTGTGGACCCTGCCAACAAGGTAAACAGACTAAGAGTTCTCATAAACCCTTGTCACACTTAATTACCTCTAGTGTTTTAGAACTTGTTCATATGGATCTAATGGGTTTATGCAAACTGAGAGTATTGGAGGTACGAGATATGTCTATGTGTGTGTTTATGACTATTCTAGATTTACTTCGATTGATTTTTTTAGAGAGAAGTCTGATGCATTTTGTAATGCATTCTATTCTTTCTTATTAGTATATGTAAATCTCATGAATATACATCATATGAATATATATATAAGGAAAATATATAACAAAAGTATACCGCGGTTTTTCTTTTTCTTTACATACTAAACATAAAATATACTTTTATATACATAAATAAAATACAATATAACTATCCTTATATACATAAAACAAAAGGGG
>WYDK02071774.1:0-10515 GCA_009867345.2 Toxicodendron radicans | reverse complement strand
CTCAGAGTAAGAACTTGGAGAGGCTATTTGTGAATGAATAAACAGAGGGCATGCCTCTGTTTTTATAGGAGCTTATGCCCTCTATTTTTACAGGAGCTTATGCGACCTGTTTCTCCATAGGGTTCAGAGTCTTTTTCCTTTTTCAATCTAGGATTCCTCTTCTTTTTAGAATAGGAATTCCCGATTTAGGAGTCTAAACGAATAGGAAATTCATTGATAAATTGCCTTTATTAGGCCGTAGATGCCGGTTCGAATAAGATACTAGATCTTTATTCAAAGAGGAAGGTGAAATAAGACTTTTGGATTCTTTTGTCGGATAAGTATGGGCAATAGAGTTAGGACCCGTTTAAACTTCAGCCTGGATGAAGGCCTAAACAATAGGATGGGTACTTCACATGGTAGGCTTTCAAGCGTGAGTCCAACGAGATTGAGCTGAGGCGATGGGCCGTGTAAATTTAGGTACATTTTGGGCCTCGTCAGGCCCAAATACGTATTTTGGCCCATACAGTTTGTCCCCCACTCTCTAGCCAGAAAGTTTCTGGCTTAGGGAGTAGTTAGGCATAGTAAATGTAGACTAGCCTGATTACCATTGATGCATATTGAGTTATGAGAAGATTTGGCTTAGTTTTTCGGAGAAGAGAAGTCAAAGACTTGTGCGTTCAATTTGAGACGATTTGGAGCGGGAATGGAGCCATATAAAGAATCAATAGGTCTTCGAGGGTTGAAGGCTGACGGTTAGCTGCCTAGGCTTTCCCAGGTCGGGGTTCAATGAAGGTGAGTAAGCTCGTCCTCGAGTTGAGGGTAATTGGGGATCGTTTGTCTCGGCCTAATAAGACCGGAAGAGAATTTCGAGGCGAATCTTCCAAGATGATAATGAGATGATAGCCTGGTTCGCTCTCCGTAGATCGAGAGATACAGACATTTGGCAAGCATTTTATCCCTTTCAACTAGGTTCGATCCGTATAGGGCGACTAAACTTAGAGTCTTTTCCAAGGTCGAATAAGTCCAAATAGGTGTAAGGCCTCAGCGGATGGTTCGATCCGTATAGGGCGACTTAGTGGTAACAAAGCGTATTAATCAGGTAGTTGGAGATTTAATATCATTGGTCAGCGTTCCATGGTTCGACTTCGTCGTCCTTCGAAATATTGTTTATGTTCGGCAGAGCAAATAAGGGGAAGGTTTTTGCTTTTTAGTTTGTAGCCCACCTGCAGGCTCGGTTCGGCTAAGCCGAGTTATCGAACAAGCTTTTTGTGAGACGGGCCGATATCTCGGACACCGTTCAGTTCCGAGCGCCTTAGTGCTTCGAGTGTACCTCTCGCTTATTTTAGACCGAGTCAGCCAAGGGTCTTGCTAAGGGTCTTGCCAACGGGGATAACCGGATTTTCTGCTACTACATCTGCTAAGTCTATCGTGACTTGCCGGGGGTAGAACGAGAATTTTGTTGAATCGATTTTATTGCTCGCTAACCTTGATTCCTGAACCTTCTGCATGAGTCATCTCGGGATGAGGTCCCGACTTTAAGACGCGTGGATGGTGATTGATTGTGGGAGGGAAATTGAAAAGTTTTCATTTTCCTAAGCGCCTCCCGCGGTTGACACTTGTCGTTAGGTTGGGGAGTCATTAAACGCGGGAGAGGTCGCCTATAAAATTCATCTCCTTCGTTTCTTTTCTTACTTTGCCATTTTTTCCTTTAAAAACTTCTTTGTTTGGGCGAATTCGTTCTCTCACGGCCGCGATTTGCACCAGTGGCAGCGTTTCTCGAACTGCAGTTTTAAGGTAACAACGGTTTCTTCTTTGATTTTTAGTTGCTGCTTTTCTTAGGCGTTTTACCATAGGGTCGAATTTGTAGCCAAATTTTGGGACTGTTTATTTGGGGTTCAGAAATTTTTGGTTTGAATACTTTTAGGGAGGGTTTTGAAAGCTTTTGAGTTAGGATCTTGGATATAAGAGGGATTTTAGTTAGGTTCGGAGTGGCAATTCTTTTTGGGAACTTATTTCGTAAGGGATTTTTTGGAGTAAAGAAGGTTTGTGGGTTTTAAGACAACGGGATTTAGACATTGTGTTTGGCGGAGTAATTTCCTTGGGTTCTTTCTTTTGGGTAAACTGGACGCAGTGGAGTATACGATCAATGTAAGTAGGGCGAATCACCGTTAAGGAGACAATTAGCTAATTGGTTTGGTCGAGTTTTGCCTCGCACCATCAGGGTCGAGGCTAGAACAAAGGGTCATTCGAGTGGAGGCTTAGACGTGTGGTTCGTTCGCACTATCGAGGTCGTGACAGGGATTTAACAATCTAGGTGCCATTTCTTTGGACATAACAGGCTCACGCCTTAAGGGTTGAATTGGCGTGTAGAACTAGATCGTCAGGCATTCGGTAGGTCTCTGAGCTCCGTGCCACCTGGAATCGATCTAGTATAGAGCATGGTAATGATTACGAGGATGCACCAACAATGGTTGTGATACCGGATGGAGATCCAGTCGGTACACGGGGGGTGAGTGTGGCAATCCTAGAGGGGTCTTCTCAGCAGGGTCAGGGCGCGCCAAGTGAAGTTCGTGAGTCAGAATCTGATAGTGAAGTGTCTGTTAGTGGGAGCTCAGATGAAGAGGAACCGAGTCAATCTGGTTCTGGGATTTTGACACTTAACCCCCCTTCAGCCCTAACAAGGGACGATGTGTGGCGTCTAAGATATATCTACAAGTTTTCACAGTCGGTCTGTCTCCGCATACAAAGGGCGAATGAGAGAGTTGATTGGAATGCCCTTGACTGGGTTAGCATGTACGAGTAACCATTTTACGATGGGCTCAGGCTTCCGTTATCGAGACTGACTCGAGAGGTCCTGAATCACTTCATGGTCACACCATCGCAGCTGATGCCAAATGGATGGAGATTATTCCTTTCGCTCGAGCTTTTAAGCGTGAGATTTGGGGTGCCGTTCTATTTGACATATTTCCTTTATTCATACACCTTAAGAGAGCATGACAAGGAGAGGGGGCACTACCAAACGAGCCTGAGGAAAGAGCGTGAGCACATAGCCACCTGCCTTCAGTCAAGTGATAAATGATGGACGGACGCATATTTTTATGTTGATGAGATGTCATTCTTCGGTCCTGTTGGCGTTGGGGATGTTCCTCATTTTTGGAAGGCGACTAGTAAATACTCTTTATCATATTTTTTCATGTATTTGACTGAATCTCATTTGTTTTTCTCGTGCAAACTTGACATTCAACAAGGCTGGACAGAGTGGTGATCGCTTGGACATGGAGACTAGGAGATTGCTTGAGATCCCTCCCGACGAGCGTGATTAGAGGAGGTTACTGTCAGAAGCGAGTCTTAGAGGTAGTCATTTGTGGGCGACGTAGAAGGTCTTCAAGGAGGTATGCCTCTTCCTCCCCTCAAGTGCATATGGCACTTGTTATTTGTTTGATATTGTGATCAACTTCTCTTTGGGAAGAATGATTGAACACACTGACTTCAGAAGAGTTTGCCTTTGCAGATGAGTTAATGAAGGGGGGTTCAAGCTTCTTGATCCAAAGGAGGTCATAACGAAATATTGGACTGACCAAATAAAGAAGAAGAGGAAGAGAAAGAGGGTTTTGGAACCCGGGATTGCTGAGACGACTGAGGTTACACTTGAGCCGTCCAGTGTGAACCTAGTCCAATTGAGTGGTATTGGACAACCTCGGGCTGTGGTGGCCAAGGCAGCGGATATTCTGACGATCACTCTACCATCATCGATCTCCACCTACTCTGATACTCTGACGATGGGTGAGTTGGCCAACACCTTTTTATTTCCTGAAGACCAACGTCGACTTGACGAGTTGGGGAGTGCGAGGGTGGCTGATTCGAACGTGTCGCGCGCTTTTCAGGTATCGTAGGTTTTGGATAAACTCTTTTTTCTTTTGTTTCTCTTATGTTTGAGCGTACTCTGTATTTTTATCGTGCAAGCTTTAACTGGAAGCCTTTATATGAGGCAGTCGATTACCAACCAAGAGAAAATGATCCAGGACCTTGTTGCCACAAACGTTGCCTTGAGGAAGAGTGCTTCTAAGGCCGCCTCGGTCGAGAAAGTATGGAGAGAGAAGTATGACGAGATGAAGTCTGCCTTAGAGATTGCTGAGGCAAAGGTGCAAGATTTCGAAACTAAGTTAGAGGTGGAAAGGAAAGAGAAGGGGGATCTTACGGATCGCCTCGAATTTGTTGCAGTCGAGGCTATGTTGAAGACTCGGGCTGACTTGATGGCTGAATACAAAACCGGGCAGCATACACAGTGGGATCCGGAGGGTGACATAGAGATTTGGCATCAGATGGAGGCTGAATTGGAAGGCTAGTCTGAGTAGGTCGACTTGGAAGGTCGGTCTGAGGGGGTTGAGTGTGAGGATATTGTAAACGATCTTCCGGATTCCACCGAGGATGATTCCCTGTTCCCGCCTGCATCGAAGGAGGACTTTGCCATCCAAACTGCAACCGTGGAAGATCTTCCAGAAGGCCGCCCTATCCAGCCCGAGCCTTAGGTTTTTTGTTTGCTTTGTCACATATGTAGGCCTTTTGTGGCTTTATCTTTTGTTTTGGCAACCGCCTTTTGTAGCCCGAGTGGCATACTTGTTTTTTGCCTTCGATTTCCCCGGGTGGGGTTTTGTTTATTTATTTAATCGATGCAAACTTTGAATGGTGTTTTTTCGTTCATACATGAATGTCATATTTTTTAAGTGTATGCTTTTGGAGACCGAATTGTACTGAATATTCCTCGTTTATTGTGGTGCTGAAAATAACACAAGTCTTGCCCTAAGGCAAAGATGACTCATAGTGAGTTAAGGGGGGTGGACAGGCCCACTTTGATCCCTTTTCTATTCTTGCTAAGGAGAAAACTTTAAACGAATATGTTGAGTCAGGGGGAGTGGATAGACCCACTCTGCCCAGTTTTATTTTTGACAAGGAGAAATCTAAGCTAAACATGGAGATTCGGGTGCAGTGCACAGGCCCACATAGCCACTCTGTTGCTTCGAGTCGACCTTTATAGACCGAGCTTTAGAAGTAGTACTTCTTTAGGTGGGCCGCGTTCCAACTATTTCGGATCATTCGGCCGTCAACGTCTGTGACATGTGATTTGGGTGATCTTGTATGGTCCTTCCCATGAGGGGCCTATCTTGCCTGCATTGATTTCCTTGGTGTTTTGAAAGACTCGACGAAGTACCCAGTTTCTTTCTTTGAAGGCCCTTGCTCTGAAGTTTTTGTTATAATGCCTGGCAACTTGCTGCTGGTAGGTCGTGGTCCTGAGGGAGGCTTGGTCTCTCAATTCGTCTATGGTGTCCAAGTCGTGTTGGAGTGATTGTGTGTTTGTTTCTGGGTCGAGCCATTGGTATCTGGCCGATTGGGCGTTGGCTTCCGTAGGTATATTGCCTCTGACCCATAAGCCAAGGAGAATGGTGTCTTTCCTGTTGAGGTCCTGGGAGTCGTTCGGTAGGACCATAATACTCCAGGTAGTTTATCGGCCCAAGCTCTCTTAGCATTTTGGAATTGTTTCTTCAATGTTTGCATGATGATTTTATTGGAGGATTCAACTTGTCCGTTTGCTTGGGGTACCTCAGGGTTGAGAAGCTTAACTTGATCCCCCACGTTTTACAGAAGTCTTGGAATCTCGAACTAATAAATTGGGATCCGTTGTCTATGACGATCTCTTTTGGTAGACCAAATCTGCATATAAGATTTTTCCATATGAAACTTTTCACTTCTCTGTCCCTTACCTGCGTGAATGCTTCGACTTCGATCCATTTGGTGAAGTAGTCGGTGACAGCCCGCATGTAGACTCGCTGGCCTGGTGCCGTTGGCAATTTCCCTGATATGTCCATGCCTTATTTCATGAATGGCCAAGGGGTGAGTATTGACTTGAGTTTCTCTGGGGAAAGATGGGAGACATTAACATACTATCACAGTCTCGGACATACTTCACAGAGTCTGCTCTCATAGTCGGCCAATAGAAACCGGTTGTTAAGGCTTTGTGCACTAGGCTTCGCCCTCTGGAGTGGTTGCCACATTCCCTTTCGTGTAACTCTGCGAGCACAAGTCTGGCTTCTTCTGGGGTGATGCACTTAAGGTAGAAACCTGAGTATGATCTTCTAAGTAACTGACCACCATGTATGGTGAATATTGCTGCTTTGACTTTCAATCGACGTGCTTCATTCTTGTCTTCCAGGAGTTTATCATCTGTCAAGTATTGGAGGATTGGAGTCATCCATGATTCTATTGAATTGGCCATCGAGACTTCTGCTGACTTCTCTTTCCAGCTTGTCGGCCACTGGAGCAGAACCAATGGTATTGTAGAGGACTTGACAGTCTGGATGGAGGAGCCGAGGTTGGCTAAGGCATGAGGTTGGCTAAGGCATCAGCATGACTGTTCTCGTTCCTTGGTATTTGGCAGATGGAGAATTTTTCGAAGGTTGACTCAAGCTGTTTTACTATCTCAAGGTAGTTCGCCATTTTTGTGTCTTTGGCTTGGTAAGTACCTTGGATTTGGTTCACCACTAGCTGGGAGTTCGATCGGACTTCAATCTTTTTAATTTTTAAATTTTTGGCCAATTGAAGGTCGACTATAAGTGCTTCATACTCGGCTTCGTTGTTTGTTGTCTTGATGTCGCACCAAATAGCTTGCTGTATTACGTCCCCGTGTGGTGATGTGAGGACGAGTCCCAAGCCACTTCCGTTCATATTGCTCTACTTATCAACTGCGAGTGTCCACTTGGGAGACCCATCTTCGGTGAGGCATAACAACTCATTCTTAGCCTCCACAGAAGTGCTAGGTGTGAAGTCAGCAATGAAGTCTGCTAAAGCTTGAGACTTGATTGCTGTCCGGGGTCGGTAGGAGACATCATACTCACTTAGTTCGACTGTCCAATGGAGGAGTCTGCCGGAGAGTTTGGGTTTGTGGAGAACTTTCTTTAACGGACAAGTAGTGAGGACGATGATGGAGTGGCACTGAAAGTATGGTCTGATTTTTCTGGACGCAGTGATCAAGGCAAGGGCAAGTTTTTTGAGATGACTGTACCGAGTCTCTGCATCAAGCATCGACCTGTTGACGTAGTAGACCGGGGATTGTTTCCCCTCGTTCTCTCGTACCAACACAGTTGATACAGCTTTTTCTGAGACTGCTAGGTAGGCGTATAGTTCCTCTTCGTCTTTTGGTTTGAAAGCAGTGGTGGGGATATTAAATACTTCTTTAGCTGTTGTAGAGCTTCTTCACAGGCTAGAGTCCACTCAAACTTTTTTGCCTTTCTTAGGGCGGAGAAGAAGAGGCTGCATTTGTCGGCCGACCTGGAATGAAGCGGCTCAGTGCTGCAATCCTCCCAGTGAGGCATTGGACATCTTTGACACATGTTGGGGAGATGATGCCCAAAACTGCTTGTATCTGGCTTGGGTTTGCTTCGATTCCCCTCTAGGTGACCATATAACCGAGGAGCTTTTCGGAGGAGACCCCGAATGAGCATTTGGTGGGGTTTAGCTTCATATTGTATTTTCGCAAGACATCGAAGGCCTAGGAAAGGTGTTCAAGGTGTTGCTCTGCAATCAAGGACTTCACTAACATATCATCTATATAAACTTCCATCATGTCGCCCAGCATGTTAGCGAACATTTTGTTCACGAGACGCTGGTAAGTTGCTCCGACGTTCTTGAGATAGAAAGACATCACTTTGTAACAGTATGTCCCCCTCTCTGTAATGAATGCCGTCTTTTCTTGGTCCTCAGGATGTATGAGGATCTCGTTATAACTGGAGAAAGCATCCATGAAGCTCAGCAATTCATGACCGGCCGTGGCGCCAACAAGCATGTCAATATGGGGTAAGGGGAACGAATCCTTGGGGCAAGCTTTGTTCAGGTCGGTGAAGTCGATGCACACTCTCTATTTCCTGTTCTTCTTCCTCACTACCACAACGTTAGCCAACCAGTTGGGGTACTGAACTTCTCGGACAGACCCAACGCTTACTAACTTTTCAATTTCTTCATTGATGATGCAGTTTCTCTCTGGTGCGAACTTTCTCATTTTTTTATTTTACTGGGGCGTAGTTGGGGTCCATGTTGAGCTTGTGTACTGCGACGTCTGGGCTGACGCCGATCATATCTACATGAGACCAGGCAAAGCAGTCCTGATTTTGCTTTATGAGTGCCACTAGGCTTTCCCGGATGTTCAGTCTGAGCTGAGAGCCGATTTGAGTGTTTCTGTCGGGATACTCCAAATTAATCTGAACTTCGTCTAGCTCTTCCATCCCTGGATGGTCTGGTTCAGTCCTCCCTGCCGAGCCGATCTGTAGTTGTTATAAAGTTGCTGATTGTTTTTGAAGGCATTCTGGTAGCAACTTTTAGATATCCTCTGATCACCTTTTACTTATTTGATTCCCCATTTGGTTGGGAATCGAATTGTCTGATGAAAATGAATGGAACTGCTCTCATGCTGTGTATCCACAGTCGACCGAGAATGGAGTTGTATGGGGATGGGTGATCGATGATCATGAAGGTGGTCTGAAGATTCACTCCGCTGGTGTAGACAGGAAGGGTGATTTCCCCGATCGTGTACTTTTGTTGTGAATTGAATCCAATGAGGATGGTTGGTCGCATGTTGATATTCGTTTCATCTATCCCCATCTCCTTCATAGTAGAGAGGAATAGGATGTTAGCCGACGACCCCGGGTCGACCAGTATTCTTTTCACTAGGATATTTGCAATTTGGAGGAAGATCACTAGGGCGTCATGATGAGGGTTTAGAAGCGACAGAGACTCGCTATCTGCGAAGCTGATGGTCAGGTTTGTTGGTGTCTCCTAAGGCAGTGGGTGTTGATGATTTTCAGGGTAGGATCGAGCATGTCTTTTGGCAGAGGAGTAGCTTACCCCACTTACCTCCGATCCTCCGGATATGAAATTGCAAGTACCACTAGGCATTGGGTCTTTGGGGGGTCGTGTCACTCGTTGGCTTCATTTGTCGAGGGTCGACTTACCTTTTTTCGACAGTAGATCATCAAGATGACCTCTCTTTAGCAGTTCTGCAACCTCCAGTTGAAATGCGATGCAGTCGGCCGTATTGTGACCATGGTCGGCATGGAATTCGCACCACATTTTAGTGTCTTTGTTCACTCCTACATACTTTGGTTTTGGCGGCCACCTAACTGAGTCCCCCATGCCTATCATTACTGCCACTACTTCCATTGGAGTTATTGATAGATTGTATTCTGGCATTTTGAATCGGTTAGGTTGAACTGATGCCCTGCTGTTAGGTTGAGAGGATCTGACTGACGGGGTTCTATAGTCTCGTCTTGACCTTCCTTTCGAGGCAGCTGGATAGGGCTCGTACTGATGGGCATCTCTTCGGTCAGATCTCTTGGACCGTCTGTCATCACCTGTAGGGTGTCTGTGTCTGTGGGCTTCATCCTCTTCCCATCTGATCTCTGTCCAGGAGCGAGACATGACGTCGTCGAAAGTTTTACAATTAAACTTTGTAAGTTCTTTGTAAAGTTCCCCATTGGGTAGTAGACCTTTCCTGAATGCATCCACAGCGGTCTTCTGATTGCAGTTGGGTATGGAGACCTTCTTTCTATTGAAGCGTGCAAGGTAACTCCGGAGTGGCTTTCCCTGCTTCTGTTGGACTCGGTATAGGTCACCTGATAACTTTTCTAGTTTTTTGGAACTGGCGAAATGCTCAACAAATGTGTCTGTGAGTTAGGCGAATGAGGAGATGGAATTATTGGGGAGATTTGTGTACCATTGGAGGGTCGGTCCAGTTAGGCCAGAACCAAAGCTTTTACACATGCAGGCTTCTGGGAGATCCCTTGGAATTGCAGTAGTAAACATTCTCTGCTTGTAGGATGCTATATGGTCTTCAGGGTCAGTTGTGCCGTCGTAGGGCTTCATATTTGGGACAGCGAATTTTCTGGGCATCTCGACTAAGGCGATCTCATCCACGAAGGGTAAGTCGGCGTAACTCTCGGGTATGCTCTTCTTAAGTGGTGTGGGGGCTCCAGGGATACGATGGATCATAGCTTCCATTTCCAATAGCTTTTTGATCAACATCTGTTCTAAAGGTGAGGTAATGAGGTTATTTAAGTTTAGGTGAGTGTCTAGGTGAGTACGCTGGTTGTTGCTCGGGTTGCTGAGTTTGACCAAAGGATGACTAGGATTTACATGAATGTTCGGCCCTACTGGGGCAGCTCGTCTTAGGAGCTCTAATGTGTGTTGGTTTGTTGGACTGAGTGTGTCGTTGGTGGGACATATGAGTGTTGTAGGTGAGAGTGTTTGATGAGTGCTCTCGGTTCGAATTGGCTCGGTTGATGGTACCGTTACAACGTGGGAACTGTTTAGTATGTTCGCAATTTCTTCGGACGTGGGAGTTACCAAGAGCTGCATTGGTGGCACGGAGACTTGAAATCTCCCAGGTGCTTGTCTGAGTGTGTAGTCGAGGGAGTAGAATTGGTTGAACCTGTCTTGGAGAATCTGGTTCTATGCTCGGATGGTTGCGTTCTCGGCCTCTAAGGCTTT
>WYDK02071764.1:0-10516 GCA_009867345.2 Toxicodendron radicans | reverse complement strand
GCTTTTCATATGAGTTACTCTAAGCGTATGAGAATGTAAAATGCATAGTTTTACGTACCTTGACTCGGGTATTACAAATACCCAAACCCAACTTAAAAACAATTAGTTAATACTGAAATGAGAGTAAAACAAAGTAGAAGATACAACCATGAAGTGTATAATACAAGAAGACAAAAGGTACAAAGAAGAAGATAATGAATAATCCTTGAAATGCTCAGCTTTCTCCTTGGAAAATGGTGTCTTCTCCCCTTGTATCTCTGAAATTTATCTCTGAGTATTACTCTCTCTTTTTTTGTCAGCTCTCACTCTGATGATTGAAGATTTGGAGGAAAAGCTTTCCGCTTTGCTTTTATATGAGGCATCCAAAACCCTTCAATCCAACTCTAGACTTCACCAATCTCCAGGATTTTGACTTTCATAGCAGAAACGCTCAAAATCGCCATGTTTCACTTAACAAAATTGTTTTGTCTAGAAACACAAAATCAGCACAATTAGGTAGCAATCGGGATCAAAACCAAATCGAAAGTTTTTGAAAATCCTAATAAACTTAAGTACAAAACAATATAAATCTAGGATTATCAATTGGCTTTAGGGCACATTTCTCCTACTTGCATTATAGTCATTCATTCATGTATTTAATACCAAATGATGTTAAGTGTTTTTCATGCCTTTGCTGTGATAGAGCCTTCGTCAGTGGGTCTGTTATGTAGTCATCTGTACGGACTCCACATATCTACACATCACCCCTCTAAACAATGTCCCTAATCAGATGGTATCGTCTAAGTATGTGTTTGGAGTGTTGGTGAGACCATGGTACCTTAGCCTCAACAATGACATTATTGTTGTCACAGTAAAGCTCCACTAGATCAATAATGCCCGTGACCACTTCAAGTTCAGTGATGAAATTCTTGATCAAAACCGCCTTTTTCACCACATCGGATAATGCAATATACTTAGCATCTGTTGTAGAATCTGCTACAGTACTTTGCTTGGAGCTCTTCCAGTTCATTACAACCCCGTTGAGACAAAACACTTGCCCTAAATGTGATCTGTAATCATTTTTATCACTTTGGAAACTAGCATCATTGTATCTTCTAATAGTGAGCTCTTTATCCCCCTCAACAAACCAAGAATGCATCTTTAGTTCTCTTCAAGTACTTAAGGATATTCTTGCCTACTATCAGTGTCTTTCACCTGGATCCGATTGATATCTACTACAAATTCTCAAGGCACATGAGACATCAATTTGAGTACATAACATGGCGTACATGATAGATCTAATAGCAAAGGCATATGGAATTATACTTATCTCTTCTCTCTTTCTTGTGTTTTAAGACACATATCCTTAGAGAGATATACACCATGTGACATCGGAATAAATCATTTCTTGGATTCTTCCATGTTGAATCTCTTCAACACCTATCAATGTACTTACTCTAACTTAGGGACAACAACCAATTCAATCTATCACAATAGATTTTATACCGAGGATATAGGTTGTGTCCCCTAAGTCCTGGAGAAGCACTTGGGATAACCAAGTATTTATCGACTACGAGTTTGGTACATCATTTCTAATGAGAAGTATGTTGTCGACATACAACACTAGGAATACTATTGGGCTCCTATTGATCTTCTTGTATACACAGGGCTTGTCTTCGTTTTTGATTAATTTGAATTCTCTAACGACTTCATCAGAATGAATATTCTAGCTTCTCAAAGCTTGCTTGAGTTCATAAATGGATATTTGTAGCTAACATACATTCTCCACTTGACCGTCAAGAAAGAAACCAACAGGTTGTGTCATGTAGACATCCTCTACAAGGTTTCCATTCGGGAAAGCAGTTTTGAAATCCATTTGCAAAATTTCATAATTGTGATATGCAATTATTACAAGCATAATCTGAATTGACGTCAGCATCGCAACCGGTGAAAAAGTTTCATCATAGTCAATGTCATGCTTTTGTTTGAAACCTTTAGCAACCAGTAGTGCTTTATAGGTTTGCACATTATTCTCCACATCAGTCTTCTTTTTTAAGGCCCATTTACACCCTATGGGTTTTACCCCTTTAAGTGGATCCACCAGAGTCCAAACTTAGTTTTGGTACATGGACTCTATCTCAAATTTCATGGCCTCGAGCCATTTAGCAAAATCTGGATCCAATATTACTTCCTTGTAGGTTCTAGGTTCATCATTTTCATAGACCAATATGTCACCGTGTGGAGTCATGAGAAAACCATACCGCTCTTGCACACGACATATTCTCCCAGATTTACGCAATTTAGGTGATACATGAGGTGGTTCACTTTGTTCCACAATTTGTAAAGTAATCTTCTCATCATGTTCAACCACCTCAGGTGGCACATCATATCGTCCTTCGTCTATCGTATCTTGTGAAATCAAAACTTTGTCGAGTTCTACCTTCCTCCTATTATTTCCTTTGAGAAAAAATTATTTCTCTAAGAACATTCTAGTAAGAGCAACAAATATTTTTTGCTCCTCTAGGTGATAGAGGTAGTATCCTTCAGTTTCCTTAGGATACCCCACAAAGATACACTTTTCAGATTTTGAGGCAAGCTTATTTGACGTCAATTTCTTGAGATAAGTTTCACCACCCCAAATTCTCAAATAAGACAATATCGGTTTTCGCCCATGCCATAGTTTATATGGTATCTTATTTTACAGATTTTGAAGGCACATGATTCAGTGTATGAATCACAGCCTCTAGGGCATAACCCATAATTAGGTATGTTTAGTTCAAGTTGCCATACTTGACGTAGTTATAACTTTGAAAATTTCCTTATTGTTTGATTCAAGAACATACAAAGTATTATGAAACGGTTCCATAATACCAAAAGACAACAATCCATTAGTAATAAAAAAAATATTCTCATTTGTCCAAAGTGGACACATAAATAAAAATCTTTGGAGCAGATCTAACATAATTGATAACTGTAAGTTTTGATATCAAACCCTTAGGCAAAACAAAATAGGTCCCTAGAGCTAATGCAACAACATGCGCTCCATTTCTAACTCATAGGTTCACATGTCATTGAGCATGCGTTCTACTCCGTCACAGTCCGTACACAGTAGTACAAATGTAAGAACCACATCTAGAGTCGATGACCCAAGATGTAACATGAGATAGATTGGGCTCAATCGTAAACATACCTAACGAAAAAGCTGACGACTTCTTTTTGTTTGCAAATAAGGCCTTGTAGTGTTTCCTCTAATGGCTAGACTTGCCACAGTAGAAGTAAGCCACCTTCCTGTCTTTATTGACACCACCTGTCGACTTTAGAGTATCTTGGATCTTGGAATTTGGCTTAGGCTTGGCCTTATCCTTATTCTTATCCTTATCCTTATCCTTATCCTTGCCACTTCCCTTCCCCTTACCTATGTCAGTACCAAGTAGCATCACTGGTTTGGACTTCTTAATGTCCTGGTCCACTGTCTTCAACATACTCAAGAGCTTAGGCAGGGTATTCTCTATCGTGTTCATATTGAAATTCAATATGAACTGTCAGAAAGAATAAGGTAAGGAGTGAAGAATTAGATCAATGGCCAATTCTCCATCCAAACCAAAAACCAAAGTCTTAAGCTATTCAATAAACCCAATCATCTTGAGCACATGAGGACCAACTTGGGCTCCCTCAACCATACAACTCCTAAAGAGTTGCTTCGACGCCTCATATCTCTAATGTCAAGCTCGTTCTTGGAACAACTCATTGAGATTGAGAATAATCGTAGAAGCATCCATCTTCTTCATGTTGCTTATTCAATTAAGTTGTCATTGAAGCTAAGATAACACACTGAATAGTGTTAACATCATCAAGGAACTTTTGGTAAGTTTCCTTGACCTCCTGAGTGACATCAGGGCCAAGCTCAATCAAATAAGGCTCATGATATATAATTTCTTTTCGGACTTCAGTACAATTCGAAGATTTAGATACCAGTTCGTGAAATTCATACCATCCAGCCTGTTTTCCTTTTCGATGATTGATTACATTGACAGGTTATTGTTGCTCATTTTAATTTGATTATACAAGTGTAAGTTTAAACATAATTGAAACATGTTAATTAATTATTTAATAAGGTCTTTAATTAAATAATTACTCCCACTATTTTACTCAAGATTAATAGTCCTCACTATTAAACTCAGGAAGGCATGTTGGACTCCCTAGTGGACCGAGATCCTATTAATCTCATTTCAAACCTTCGCTGATGAAACAAGTTAGAATGGTTTAATTAGGTAGGTCCACAAACTTAGTTTACATCAGTCAATGGCACAAACTAATGGCCTCGAATGTAAATTAAGCCAATAAACCAATTATACAATTTAATGGCACCAACCATTGTCCTCAAGTGTAATTCTCGGATCAATAAAGTGGACAATACATGCCCCATGTGTACCCTGTGGCTGACAATTTTTGGTTGTTAAGTAAAATAAGATCCGGAAACAAATTTTGCAAACAGTACATTTTGGAAGGTAAATGAGCCAGAATCAAAATACCTAGGGGGAGGCTATTATTAAAACTTTCCCCTGTAAAGTTTTTTGGTTTCCAATTATGCCCCTAAACAATATATCATTTGGATGAAATTATCCTTTGCTTTACTAATAATTACAAAACACCCAAATTAGTGAAGCATCGATTTTATATTCCAGATGAAATTACCCTTAACCAGCCCCAACCACCACCCCAGCCACCTAGGAGGACCGTCGGCCATCGAAAATCACCAAAACAGAGCACGATCGGTTAGATCTGACTGGTCGTGTGCTGTTATGGTCATTTCATGACCTAAGATGTGGCTTTTCATGGCCAGATCTGGCCTTGAAATGGCCAAATTTGGCCGTTTCCAACCATGGATCTAACTTAGATCCATTATAGGAAACGACCTTACCAATACAAGACCAGCCAGATCCAGCTGGTCGTGCGCCATTCTATCCACTATCGGCGATGGTAGCCGGTTGCCTACAATGGCTTGGGGCTATGCTGGAGACTGTGATTCATACACTAAACTGTGTATTGTTAAAGTTTGTAAATAAGATTTCATATGGACAATGGACTGGGCGTAAACCCATATTGTCTTATTTGAGAATTTGGGGTTGCGAAGCTTATGTCAAGAAATTGACATCAAATAAGTTTGCTCCAAAGTTTGAGAAATGTGTTTTTGTGGGGTATCCTAAGGAAACTAAAGGATATTACTTCTACCATCCAAAAGAGCACAAATTTTTACTTGCTTGAACTGGGGTCTTATTAGAGAAATAATTTCTCCAAAAAAGAACTAGTGGCAAGAACATAGAACTAAATGAAGTTTTGATTCCACAAGATACAACAAACGAAGGATAGGATGATGAACCAACTGAGTGGTAGAACATTGTGAGGAGGTTACTCCGTAGATTGTGGAACAAAGTAAACTAACTTAGATTACACAAGAGCTACGTAGGTCTGAGAGAATACCACACGTGCTCGAGAGATATGGTTTTCTCGTGACTCAACACGGTGACACACTGGTCTATCAGGATGATGAACCTAGAACCTACGATGACGTTGTACCAGATCTAGATTCTACTAAATGGCTTAAGGCCATTAACTTTGAAATGGACTCCATGTACCAGAACCAAGTTTGTACTCTGGTGGATCCAACCAAAGAGGTAAATCCTATAGGGTGTAAATGGGTTTTCAAAAGGAAGACTGGCATGGATGGTAACGTGCATACCTATAGAGCATGGCTGGTTGCAAAAGGTTTCAAACAAAAGCATGGCTTAAACAACGATGAAACATTTTCGTTGGTTGTGTTGCTAAAGTCCATTCGAATTTTGCTTTCGATTGCTGCATACCATGACTACGAAATTTGGCAGATGGATTTCAAAACAACTTTTCTGAATGGAAACCTTGTAAATGATGTCTATATGGGTCAACCTCATGGTTTCATTCTTAAGGGTGAAGCTGGAAAGGTATCTAAGTTTTAAAGGTTCATTTATGGACTCAAGCAAGCTTCAAGGAGCTAAAATATTTGTTTTGATGAAGTTGTAAAAGAAGTTGGCTTTAACAAAAATGAAAATGAGCCTTGTGTGTATAAAAAGGTTAGTGGGAGCATAATGGCATTCCTAGTATTGTATGTTGATGACATACTACTTATTGGGAATGGTATACCAAACTTTAAGTCGGTAATGAGTCTTTTATCCAAGTGTTTCTCCATGAAGGACTTAGGAGAAACAACCTACATAATTCGCATAAAGATCTATCGTGATAGATTGAGTAGGCTGCTAGGTCTAAGTCAGGGTACGTACATTGACAAAGTTATGAAGAGATTAAGCATGGAAGAATCAAAGAAATGATTTCTTTTGATGTCACATGGCGTATATCTCTCTAAAGACATGTGTCCTATAACACTCGAAGAGAGAGATAATATGAGTAAGATTCCATATGCATCAACTATTGGATTTATCATGTATGCCATGTTATGTACTTGGATTGATGTCTCATAAGCATTAAACATTTGTAGTAGATATCAATCGAATCCAGGCGAGTGTCACTGGATTGTTGTAAAGAAATCCTTAAGTATTTAAGAAGAACTAAGGATATGTAGTTTATAGATGAGAGGACGATCTTATTGTATGTGGATATAGTGATGTCAGTTTCCAAACTCAGAAAGATGATTATCGATCGCAATCCGAATTTTTGTTGTCTTAATGGAGCTACAGTGAGCTGGAAAAGCTCAAAGCAAAGCACTGTAGCGGATTCTACAACTTAAGCTGAGTATCAAATGCAGCCAAAGAGGCAGTTTGGATAAAGACGTTCGTCACTGAACTCGGTGTGGTTCCAAGTATTGCTAATCTAGTAAAAATTTACTGTGACAACAATATAGCTATTGCTCAAGACAAGGAACCGTAGTCTCACAAGCAATCTAAACATATTCTCAGAAGGTTTCATTTAATTAGAGAAATCATTTAGAGATGAGATGAGCAAATGAACAAAGTGCTCACAGACTATAATATTGCAAACCTACTGATGAAGGCTTTGTCGCAACAGAAGCATGATAAGCACCTAGCTTCGTTTGGTATTAAATATATGAACGATTGGCTATAGTGTGTAATACCCAAGATGTTAAAGATATGTTCCTAACTCGAAATAGTCCTTTAGATGTTAATTTTATGTTAAAAAGCATAAAATCTAGCTAAAGGCAAATTAGTCAATTTATTTGGAACGATATGAATCAATTATCCATAAAAAGGTATTAGGGGTAAAATAGTCATTTTGCCTATGGATAAGCATTGCAAAAAGTCAAGGATGAGTAGGCTTACTTACATTTAATGGCATTAATTAAGTAATGATTATGTTTAGTGCCAATTGACTAAATTGCCCTTATATGAGAAATTAAGGACTTATGAGTTATATAATTAAAATAATTGGGCAAATAAGGTAATTACATGTAAAAAGAGGGAGGAAAATAAAAATTTAAGAATTATTAACCATAAATTTCGTTCAAGGGAGGAGAATACTTCATTTTCTTCAACCTTTCACCATTTCTCTCAAATTTCCACGATAACTTCTCTAACTCAAGTTTTCTCTCTCTAGAGATCGAAGAAGATTGGCCTAATTTTTCAAGGAGAACAAGATAAGAGGATTGGATCTACAGATTGATGAGTTTAAGGTAAGGATTAAAAACCCTAGTTTTGATGTGATTTGAAGATTTGAGGTAGATGTTGAGGTATAATGTTATGTATGTAAGATTAACTTGTAAAGGAAGGTAAAGGCAAAGGATTTGGTGGATGAATTCTTCAAAGAGGTAAGGAAGAGCCTCCCATGACCTTAGGGTTTATGCTAGGGTTTGTAAGGCATAAATAGCCTCCCATGACCTTAAATTAATGCTTTAAGGCATAGAATTGGTTGATGGCAAGTGTAGTTGAACTCATTAATGCTATTTATTGCTTGAAATTCATTACACATGAAGTTATTGTCATTTATGTTTAATGATTTATTATGCTTGATTGAAGAAAATAAAGTGTTGATGTTGATTGTGGCAAAAATTGTAGTATTGGAGGCCACATGATGTTCACACTACTAGAAAAACAGGCTTCCTTGACAGACTTTTATGTCACAAATTCTTGACAGTTATTCAAAACTGTCAAGAAATGCAATCTATGACTTATTCTTGACAGTTATTGAACTGTCAAGGTTCTTGACAGTTAAGTTTTGGATTCTTGATAGTTTTAACTGTCAAGGATAAAAAAAAAAATTATATAAAAGGGGGCCTTTGCAATTTCCTCATTTGCCCCCATTTGTGTTTTGCTGCAAAATTTTCCCTCTCTCTAAAAACCAAATCCGGCCATTTTCGACTCTCCCAAGCCTCCCTAAACTAAAATCTACCTAAACCCAAGGTGCCCTAAACTGAAATCATCGTTCTCCCAAGGCAAACCGTAAAGCAAAATCGACATTGAGGAGTTAGGGCATTCCCCGTAATCCCATATTCGTCGTAGTAATGCGTGAACCATCATCAATCACCACCAGGTAATTGTAATGTCTCTATAGATTTCATTTTTACAATAATAGTCAGTGGATTCGTTATGAAAAGGGTTTAGGGTTTGGGTTTTGTGAAAGATGAGTTGAAAGTTTGGTAATGGAAAGTCTTCTTTGTAGTTCAAGTGTGTTTTGACACGCATGAACTAACTTCGGTGGTAACAGAAAAAATAAGTGGAAAAAATACCTCTTTCCCTATTTATCTTGAATTGACACAGACATAAAACATGTTATGTTCAAGTATGTTTTGACATGCATGAACTGACTTCGGTGGCCAGAGTCGTTTTATGTTAGGTGTTTAGGTGAGTGAGTGAGTGAGGAAATTTTCGGTGGTAAGACATATTTGATTTGTGGCAGTTTATGGAAAAAGAAGCATACACAAATGAAGATATTGATGAAGTACGTGTGGAGTGGGTGACGTATGTTTCGAAATTTATTTGATAAGTGCTATGTTTTCTCTTTTCTAGGACAAGAATGTTTAGAATACAAGTTTTGATTTTATTGTTTTTTGTTTATTAACTGATAGATACTCGAATTGTAGACAAATTGCTTAATTGTTTATATATTTTCTTTTTTAAATAATTCTATATCTATTGTTGTACCATTTAATATAATTATTTAAATATATTAAATACCATTTATAATAGAATTAAAAATCATTAGCACTCACATAAATAATCCAAAATAAAAAAAAACATTAAATCAAAAAAAATCCCTAATCAAATAATTAAAAAAAATCAGTTCTTCACATCTTTGACAGTTAAGGAAAATATTAAATCCGAATTAATTATTCTTATTTTTAATATTTTTTTTTTCCATGACAGAATCCTTGACAGTTATATAACTGTCAAGATTTTCAAATCCTTGACAATTTAAAAAACTATCACGGATCAGTCACGAGATGCTTGACAATTTTTTTTATTGTCATGAAGCCTCTTAATGGGGGCTTCAATGACAGTTAAAAAATTGTACAGGAAAGGGGTTCTTGATAGTTAATAACTGTCAAGAAATGCTATTTTTCTAGTAGTGTGAATGGTTGCCATTAGAAGTGTTGATGTGTTGTTTGCATTAATCTACATAGTTATGGCATTGATGGATGACAATTTGAATGATGTTTTACACTTCATTTAAGATGTTAAAGACCTTTAGGGGGAGGTTCAAAGGATCCATAAGCTAGATGTAAATGTTGGTTGTTAATAGAATTTATTATGGTATGGTTTAAGTATGGAAAATTTGGATTTGGTGAGTTGAGGGGCTATTATGAACATGCTTCAGTATTTCGACTATAACTTGAGTTATACAAATAGAAACGAGACGATTCTTGAAGCATTAAAAATTTAAGACATAGGTTTATGTTTGGGCCAAGAGCCAAATTAGTTAGGAAATGGGTATAAAATGGCCTAGAAAATAAGATGCTGGCAATTAAAGTTTAATGTTTAACATAATTAATTCTTATAATTATGAATTGATTATGATTATGTGTTGCTGTAATTTGGCCATGTACTAATGTTTAAAGATTAGTTAGATGATCTTTGATGAAAATATACATGGTCAAGAGTTTTAATGCATGATTAATGTTATGAAATGGCATGAAGATATAATGAAATACATGTTCTATGAGCTTTCTGCATGTCGAACAGGACTTGAAACTGGGACGTCAGCCACTCGGTTTGCTGTCGCTGATACTCCTGAATATTGCGCAGTTGAACCTGAGATTCTCCCATGATGGCCAGAGGCGGGGCACTCGAGGATGAGGTGCCCGCTCCGGACTGTTTGCCGTCTTTCTTTTTCCTTCCCACAATCAATTTCTGCAGGAATTTGTAAGTTAGACAAACTCCCGGACGCACGGCCATTTCCTTCGATGTATGAGTCACTCCAGCTTGATGGCAAAGTGCTGTAATCAATTGCGGGAAAGAGTAGCTGTTCTGAGGGTTGTTGGCACAGTACATGATTTGGGACTCGATGATATTGCCAACATTCATCGTTTTCTTTG
>WYDK02071715.1:0-10521 GCA_009867345.2 Toxicodendron radicans | reverse complement strand
TAAGGGTATGGGAATAAAATATACAATCTTATGTACCTTTTACGCTCTTTGGTGAGGGCATTACAAATAACCTAATTGTTAATTCTGATTCACCAAAGTAAAGATGACAACAATAACAATAGTCAAATGAAGTAAGTCAGATTTGAATAAAATCCCTCCTATTGTAATGTTGTGCAAAAT
The DNA here is from genome assembly GCA_009867345.2 of Toxicodendron radicans. NCBI lineage: Eukaryota > Viridiplantae > Streptophyta > Magnoliopsida > Sapindales > Anacardiaceae > Toxicodendron > Toxicodendron radicans. The sequence continues at coordinate 10,341 of WYDK02071715.1, read as the reverse complement.
GCTATAGCCTAACTTAGCATGGCATTTCATTCAATCCAAACAACTAAAATCTTGTATTGTTCACTCGAACATTCTACAAGCTTGCTTCATAAACTTAAACCTAACATACATCTATGTAGATCTGGACTCAAGAAATAGATTAAGGCTCGGTTTGTTAGATATCGTACAAGGAAGCACCCATATGTCTATGTATTCTTCTCATACTCTCGTATGACCCTAAGTCTTGTATTAATCAAATGATTTCTCTTATCAACAGACCTTCTCAGCATCTATTAACAAGTAGGATAACAACTATTGAATGGCCAACTCAACATTGCAACAATAATACCCATTTGATTAAAATGAAATGTCAACATCATAAGTTATATTAAGATAAAGATAACATTACAATAGGAGTTCAAATACTCAAATCCAACTTAAAAGAAATTAGTTCATACTGAAATGAGAGTAAAACAAAGTAGAAAATACAACCATGAAGTTCATTGGACAAAGAAGCACAAAATACAAGAAAGGGGTAAAGAGATATCTCTTGGAAGGATCTCTCTCTTCCCCGTCAATGGTTCTTCCTTTCTTGTTGATTCTCTTCTTTTTTCCTCTAGTTCTTACTCTCAGTGACCGTCTCTCACTCTAATGAAGAGGACTTGTCCTCCAATCTTTCCACTTTGCTTATATATGAGAGAATGAAGGGAAACTTTAGACACCTGGCATAATACTAGAATAAATCAATCCCTACAGCCATGTTACTGTGCATTCTCTCACTGTGTGCACGAAAAAAGTGACTGTCCTTTTCAGGACAGCTCAGAAACTTTGCAGGACCATAGGCGCTTTTCTGTTATGTTGATCTGGCATGTTATGCTCCAACATTCGTTGCCGCATGGTCCACAACACTAGTCTTCAAGCCATTTAAATCCGAGGACAAGCCAATTGATTTTGAACTACAGAAAGACAATCAGTGCAATTAATCCTAAGTTAAGCCAAAATAGATCAGATTAACACAATTTCTCTCTTTTAATCACATTCAACTCTAAATTGGCCAAGTTGTAAAATAGTAAACTAAACTAAACTAAAATAGCTAAAATAGACATGTGAACCATAAAAAAGATTGCTAAATTAGACTATGATAACTCTATTTACAAGAGTTATGTGTCGCCTTTATCACTTTCTTCTCCACGACTCGTCCCCACATTTTCATCATTCACTCTCCAACATTCACCACTCTCTACACTATTTTCTCGTCATGTTTTCCCTTTCGTTCAGACCGCACTACTCCATTGTTTTACCCCACTCACCAATCCCCACTAATCCTTATAAATACCTTCATCTCCTCTGCGTTAGCATTCACAACAATTTCTTCACTTTTGCTACACACAACTTCACAATGCCGAAGAAATCAATACTAAAGAATCCCCTCATTCAAGCCACACCCAAGAAATTCATGTCGGCAGAAGCAAAACAGAAGTTTAATGAGGTGATTTGCACAAAAGAGTCGTTGTTGGAGAAGGGCTTCATCATCACAAAAGAGGCAAACATGGGTCTGCCCCCATATGTATCTAAAGCTCTCTAGTAGAGACAATGGCAAAAATTTGTTGCCCATCCTTCGTACCACATTGTTCCTTTAGTAAAGGAGTTCTACACGAATATAACTGCTCTTGATCAAGACTATGTCACCGTCCGTGGGGTGAACATTGCCCTCACTTCTAAGTCATTCAATGACGTATTTGGACTGAAGGATAAAAAGGATGAGTTTGCACAAGTAGTGAAGGAGCCTTCGGAGGAGCTATTGTAAGAAGTGCTAAACGTTACAACCATACCTAGCACCGTTTGGAAGGTCACCAACCAGAATACTAGAACGGTAAAATGTTCATCTCTCTTGCCTATTGCCAACGTTTGGTGTCATTTTATCAAGAACAAAATCATGCCTACCACCCACGATACTACTGTATCTGTGGATAGAATTGTTTTACTTTATTGCATCATGAGTGGGAAAAAGATTAATCTAGGGAATATTCTAGTTAGACAAGTTTGCTATGCGACCATGAAAGGCCTAGAGAAGTTTTTCTTCCCATCATTGATCATTGTTGTTTGCAAGCTTTTTGATGTCCCATACAAAGAGGATAAGGAATTAGTTTTAAACAAAGGGGTATTTACAAATTATTTAATTGAAAAGGTTGCAAATGATGTGGAGCTTAGTGTGCCAAAAGTAGGTCCATCCTCGCAACCTAATACTAGTGCACGAGCAAGTGGCAACACTTCTGGTTTGGTTCAAGCTCTACCATTGCTTGACCAAATAATGTCTCGACTGGAGTTTATGGAGAAACAACAGCTCACTCTGTGCAAATACATGGAGGCTAGGGATTCAGCCTTGAAGAAAGCCTTAATGGCTAATTTCACAAAGCCATTCCCTAAATTCACACCATTTCCTAATGAGTTGTTTAAAGTGTGGTCTTCTACAAGTCCTAGCAATGCGCCAGCACTTGAATCGTCTGCTACAGAGAGCAATGATGTGCCCCTAGTCAGGCATATTGTCAACAAGAAGAAGGGAAAAAACCCCATGGTAGAGCAACATGTCAATGAACGCGCAGGCTCCTCAGCTGAAATCTAGTCAAAAGTTCCACCCACTGTGACTCAAACTACAACCGTTGAGGGAGAGAACCAAGAAGTGCAGGATGAAGAATAGCAGTTGGTCAAGGTTTCATGGATGAATACTTGGAATCCTTGGGACTGTCCACTGTTGCTGAGAATGCGCCAACATAAGAAGACCAAATTGAGCCAGCAGTTGTTCAAGTAGAAGATGAGAATGCAGCAGTGCCACAAGGAGAAGACCCAACTAGTCCTGCTGTACAAGAAAGAGAAGTTGCAACAGAAGCTTAGCAAACCCCTATAGTGGTTGTGCAAGGTAGTGAAAGGGCCATAAGCTTCCACCTCTTCTAATGATGATTTAAAATTGTTGGCTGATATCTCCTCAAAGATCAAGAAAAGAAATAAAGGTGCTTCATCAAGTGGGGAGTTCGTTCTACAACACCGAAGATCATAAAGAAATCTGAACAAATGAGGGAGTTCTTTTTCCTTGTTTTTTCCTGTTTTATGTTTTTTATTTTCTGTTTGTTGCTTTGTGTTCTTTGTTCTTAAGTGTTTTGTTGTGAGGACACAACAGCCTGCAAGTTTGGGGGTGTTGATGTCTACTGTTATTTTGTTGAAGAAAATGTGGGAATAATTTTTGCTTTACCCTTGTTGATCTTGAAAGCTTGATCATGCTGCAGCAAGCTTAGGACTGTTTTGATTGAAAATTTTGAAAATTTTTGAAAAGTTTTTAAATGCATAAATAAGATCTGAAGTATTTTTTTGGGCAAGCCTTTGAGACATGTCAATCAATAGAAAGAGCTTAGGAACCAAAGCTGAGTTTGATAAACCTTTAACATAACATTCAAGTAGGAAAATGTTAGGGGAGGTTTAGAGAATAGCCTTTAAAAATGCAGGCATCAAGCTCATAAGGGGGAAGACTTTAGTGTTAACCTTGTGTTTTATGTTTCATGTTTGAATAAGCTTAGGAACACTTCAATGTTCTGCACATCCAAGTATCCAGAAGTGCCCATGAACCCCATGGTGTATCAACTGTTGTAGAAAGGGTGTGTAGAATAAAAGTGTATTGTGTTAAGTGCTGCGGTATAGGCAGTAACAGTCTGAAGAAGCAGTTCATAGCCAAGTATCCAAGAGTGCCCATGAACCCCATGGTGTATCAACTGTGTAGAAAAGCTATGAATCTGTGAAAGGCTTCCAAAAAGCAGTGGACACTTTAAAAAAAATGAATGATGAATAAAGTTTAGTTGAATAAAAGTTTTCCAACAGAACCCCTAACCTCTTGAGATGGCCTGTGTGCAATGGCAGTCTCTTGGTTTTTTCCCTTTTACAGGTGTTACTTGGGTCTTGTGGATAAGGAATTGACAATTTTAGTAATGGTTTCATGCATCTAGGCTCAAGATTCTTAGATTGATTGTCATCATGAGTGTTGTGAATTTTGTTTTGATCAATTTATGATGTTTTGGAAAATGATTTGTGATCAAAATTGTGTTCTGAAACTATTGAGAACTTAATCGATTGAATGATAAGTTATGGCTAAGGGTGAGTCAGGTGGCAACATAGGGTGAAGCATAGTGTTCCCATGGTTTCTCTTCATGTGTTTTTAATTTTTGTTTGTACAGTTTAGTTTTCATTGCTTGAGGTCAAGCAAAGTTCTAAGTTTGAGGGTGTAATAACCCTTGTAAATAGAGTTATCATAGTCCTAATTTGGAGTCTTTGTTAAGGTTTTTATTTCTAATTTAGTTATTTAGTTTAGTTTAGTTTAATATTTCATGACTTTGTCCATTTAGAGTTTGATCGTGCTTAAAGATGAGAAATTGTGTTGTTCTGCTCTAAATTAGTTTAATTTCCTTAATTGTTCTTCTGTAGATTCAAAATCAATTGGCTTGTCCTTAGATTTAAATGGTTTAGCTTGAAGACTTGTGTTGCGAACTATGCGGTCACGAATGCTGGCGCATAACACAACATCTCAGCGTATCTGAAAAGTTGATCTTCTGTGCATGTGGTCCTGTCCTTGTGTTGAGCTGTCCCGAAAAGGACAACCACTTTTTCAGTGTGACAGGGAGAGAATGTACAGTAACCAGGCTGTGAGGAATGATTTATCCTGGTATTTTGCCAAGTGTCACCATTTGCCTCACATTCTCTCATATTTAAACAAAGTGGAAAGATTATTGAAGGAGTCTTCTTCCTCAATAGTGAGTGACGGCTACAAAGGGTATATTCAGAGGAGAAAGTGCATAGAATCAAAAAAGAAAGAAAAGTCATTGACAAGGAAGAGAGAGAGAGCTCACCAAGAGATATTCATTACCTCTTTCTTGTATTTGTGTTCCTTATTCCTATGAACATCATGGTTGTATTTTCTACTTTGTTTTACTTTTATTTCAGTATGAACTAATTTCCTTGAAGTTGGATTTGAGTATTTGAACTCCTATTGTAATGTTATCCTTATCTTTAATATAATATATAATGCTTTCATTTCACTTTAACAAATGTGTTTTGTGTGTGCAATGTTGATTTGACCATTCAATATATGTTATCTTGCTTGTTAATAGATGTTGAGAAGGTCTGTTGATAAGAGAAATCATTTGATTAATGCAAGCCCTTAGGGTCATACGAGAGTATGAGAAGAATACATGGACATATGGGTGCTTCGTTGTACAATTGTTAACAAACCACGTCTTAATCTGTTTCTTGAGTCTAGATCTACATAGATGTATGTTGGATTTAAGCTTAGGAAGCAAGCTTGTAGAATGTTCGAGTGAACAGTACAAGATTCTAGGTGTTTGGATAGAGTGAATAGTCACGACGTGCTTCTTAATATGGCCAACGACTACCGTATTAATAACTCTAAAGAGAGTTACGTTGGGCTTGTGTCAAACCACACCAATATTCATGCATGGCACTTCAGTGACATCAAGTCAAAGGATCACATGCACCACCATCCGTTAGAGGATTGTTCCATAGACACTGGGGTTGCCATCTATATGAAATCCTCTGATGGGTCTGTCCAGTGAACTTTCTCATACAGCAAGCACCCATGTGTCACACCAAGTTATCTCTCAATAGCTTTGACAAGCCAGATCTGTCACTGTCTTTCAACAGCATCGTTTAACACGATGATAGCCTTACCGTATTATCTATGCCCTTAATTCACAGTAATACTGAGGCTATGGACGTTTTAAGAATGGTCATCTTATTTGATCATAGAGTTTTCACTATCAAGATTTTAAACACTTTATACTCTCATCATGATTCAACCAATCTACGGGCATATATCATTTCATATGATTGTACATACTTAGGGTTTGCTATAGAAAATGCCATTTATTTATAAATTAATCATGTTTTTACAAAGAGTCGATTACAATGTCATTGGCTCTAAGGTGCCTACACTAACACTTTTCGCCTAGCGAGGAAATGTAGACTTGAAAGTTTTCAGCCACTGATTTCAATTTCAAATTTGAAACGAATGCTATTATAGCAATTTCCGAGCTGGCATGTCATGCATTTAATGTCGTCATGCACGTTTTACTATGACAACTAGCCACGCGCGGAAGTGAAGAGATGTGTGTCAGTGGTTATGATTATTTGAAATGGTGGTTATGCGCCCTTCACGAATCATCGTCACGTGTCTCCAATAAACAAACCGGATTACTCGACGTTGGAGGGTTGAGATGATTTGTAAGATGGACGGCCTGGATTGCTTCATGCCCATTTTACAACACTATAAAATGAGCGATAAACCCCATTCCATCAAAAATCAACTTTCCTTTCTTTTTCACAAACTCTTCATTTTCTATTTGTGGGAGCTTTTTACCAGTTTCAAAGTACGTTTTTTAGCTAAACTTTCCGACTTTCTTTTGCAAGGTAAGTTTTCTTAATCTCTTCTCGTTAACTTATTTTGTTTTGAGTCTCCATTAATGTAGTTGGGGTGGCTATTGTAGTAGCCTAGTTTAAGCCAAAGCTTGACTTGCAGATTTAGACTTTAGGATTCACTAGACAATCACTTGTTGGTAGCTGTCGCTGGGTGTTTGCTTATTAGTTCCCTAGATGCTTAGACCGAATGCAAGTGTAGTCATATTACTTACTATTGACATAGGTAGTAACACGTGTTTCTTCATGTTTCATGTATCTACAAGCGAGCTAACCACTATGACTAGTAGTGACCCGACCATCGATAAAATGTTTGGAGAAGTCCCTCGACCATTCTTTTTTATTCTAAGGAAAGAGTTCAGGAAGAACTCGTCGCTGAAGTATTAGAGTGGAGCCAGGGAACAGAGTTGAGATCTCATGGAGTATAAGTGACAACTCGAATAACGGGCAAGACGAGGTGAGGTCGGAGCCAATTGCGGCTAAACCTCTATGGGTTATTAAGCCCAAAAAAGAACCTTCTTTGACAGTTTTCTTTGAAGATCTTTCTCACCTAAAAAAAGAGTTCGCCATTGATAATCTTATATGGGCACCACGACGTTACTCGTTAAAGGATCCCCCAGATGGTTGGATGGCGATCTCTAACACCCTTTTGAGGTGTGCAATGTCAATCCCACCCCATCATTTTATCACCGATGTTTTACAACATTTCCACATCTGCCCCTTCAACTATTGGCGAACTCCTACCTCATAATGGTAGGAGTGTATATAGCTTATAGGCGGAGTGAAATTGGCAAGTTGTAAGTTGAAGAGCTCTTCCATTTGTACACTTTGAATAGAGGTCAAGACGACACTTACTATCTTTCCAAGGCAAGGAGAATAGGCTTTAGTGGATTGTTCGGGATTCCAAATACTTCTTTTTCCATTGCGGGGACAATGGTTCCTTCAGGGGCGAAACTAGTAGGTGGCCTTTTTCTTTTACTTTGATTAGAACTCACCATACTCAACTTTAACACTTATTTTTTTTTTCTTCCAGTTAATCACAACCAAAATTTTGTGCAAAGTTCCTCAAGAGATCGGCTACGACTTTTCAGTGATCTTTCTGATGAGGACCGCGACTTGTAGAAGTTAGTCACCCTTTCAAACTTGATCGTGTTCAGATTATGTTCACGATCTACAAATTTTAAGACCATTTTTGAAATAACTCCAAAAAGGAGGAGAGGTATATACCCCTTAAGCTTGCCATTCAGATTGTCATATTACTTATGGAAATTTTTATCTTCTCATTTTCTTGCGTATTTTTGTAAGAATGAAGTCGGAGATGAAAATTGTGAAGAGACCCAAGGGCTAGTCAAAATAGTGTTCCTTGGGTGGAGCTCGCGGGATATCTACAAACCTTTGACACTTGTCGTATTTTCGGACAAATTCAATAATGTCTTCATAAACTGTCGGCCAATAGTACCTCTAGCGAAGAACTTTATATGCTAAAGAATGCCCCTTGGCGTGGTTACCACATATACCTTCATGGATTTCTCTGAAAATGTAGTCCGTTTCTTTAATATTAACACATCACAACAGTGGGGTGTTATACCCTCATTTATAGATCTTTTCTTGAATTAGAGTGAAACGGTCCAATTTTGCTCGGAGGGTTCTAGTGTCATTCATATCTTTTGGCAGAACCCCATCTTTTAGGTAAGTTATTATTGGATCCATTCATCTATAAGGTTAGCTTGTCTCCATTACTATCTGTTCTTCTTGTGCTTGGATGCTAGGGCTTTGTAGAAATTTCACTGGAATTGAGTCTATGGCTTCTTTACTCATTGTCGAAGCTAAGTGGGCTAGAGTGTCGGCTATAACATTCTGCTCTTAGGGAATCTCTTGCACGCTAAAGCTTTTGAAAGAATTGAGCTCGGATTTCACCTTTTGAAAATAGGATTCCATTCTTTCTTCCTTGGCTTAGTATTCCCTGGAAACCTGATATACCACGAGCTGAGAATCATTGTGGATTTTGATCAACTCTGCATCATTTCCTTAGTTAGGTGAATTCCTTCCAACATAGCTTCATACTCCACTTTAGTATTGGAATCTACGAATCCAAAACTAACTATAGCTCAGATTGGATCTCCTTAAGGGCCAGAATTCTACTTGAAGGTCGTAAAATATTTAATGTCGATGATCCGTCTACATACAGAGTCCACGACCATAAACTCTCCATATTCTTTTCTTTTGAAGCGATCTTGACTACACTGCTCATTTGTTGTGAGCTCAACTCTTCTCTGGATTGGTAAGAAAACTCCGAGATAAATTCTACCGGAGCTTGGCCTTTGATTGTTGTTCTTGGAAAATATTTAATGTCGTGCTGACTTAGTTCTAAGGCCCATTGAATCAACTTGCCAAACATTTCGGGTTTTTGCAACACCTTTTGAGAGGAAAATTTGTCAGCATATGAATGGTGTGCACTTGAAAATATGGTCGCAATTTTCTGGAGGCCACGAGCAATGTAAGAACTAGTTTCTCCATCTCTAGATATCTTGTCTCAGAGTCAAGTAATCATTTAATCACTTACTAAATCAACCATTTGATTCACTCCTCCTCACGGATTAGTGTCACACTGATCACGTACAGAGATACTGACAAATACATGATGAGGGGTTTGTTAGCGACGGACTTTGATAACAAAGGAGGTTGCTCGAGGTGCTTCTTCGGCTCTTGGAAGACTTTTTCGCTTCTTCGGTCTCTACAAACTTTTTGTTGCCCTTCAGAGTCTCAAAAAAATGTAAACACCTGTCTGTTGCTCAGGAAACAAATCTGCTAAGTGCGACAACTAGCCCTGTCAGGCACTGAACTTGCTTTATTTTTCTCGAACTTTGCATGCTCAAAAGGGCTTGAATTTTTTCTGGATTGGCCTCAACACCCCACTGGTTTACCATAAAACCCAGAAACGTTCCTAAGCTTACCCCAAAGGCACACTTAAAAGGTTTAACTTTAATTGTTATTTTCTAAGGATACCAAACATCTCACCCAGGTGCTCAACATGACTTTCTACGACATGTGATTTGACAAGCATATCGTCAATGTATAGCTCATGGTTTTGCCTATCTGATTAGGCAACATTTTATGCACTAAACACTGGTAGGTTGTTCCGACATTCTTTAGTCTGAAAGGCATGACCCTGTATCAATAAATACCACAGTCAGTAATAAATAAGGTGTTTTTCTTCGTCGGGCTAGTACATCGGGATTTGATTGTATTCTGAGTAAGCCACCATGAAACTTAATCTTGCGTGTCCGACAGTTGCATCCACTATCTGGTCTATTCGAGGTAATTAAAGATGTCTGATAAATAAATTATAATTCTCGCAAGTATACGATAGTAATTGAAGTAAAGTGTGCACATGCAAGGGTCGATCCACAGAGAATTGTAAGTGTTAAACTAAACTATTAACTAAACCTTAATTCCAAAACTTGAATTTAAACAAATTGAATTGCGTTTTAATTAATCTAGTGAAATGAATGAAAATAGTCAACAGGAAAAAACAATAATACTTAAAAGACTTGAAGATTAAAACAAGAATTAAAGACTAAACAGGTATTAAAAGCAAATATTAAAAACAAGTATAAAATAAAGCAAGGACAAACGATTAAACAATTAATAAAAAAACTTTGGTATCCAATTTCACCGTAATTCTTTGGCATGACAAAATTAATTAAACTACCATTATCATATTTCACAATTGTGGGTTAAGCTCACACAACTAAGATTTCACCGTAGGGCGTTCAGAATATTAATCAAGTGCTTTTGTTACTAAATTACCTAGGGCGTATAGTGCAACTTAGTAAACAAAAACCCATTACACGCAAGAGCTTGATTTGAAAGAAACAATTTAATAAAAGG
>WYDK02071685.1:0-10525 GCA_009867345.2 Toxicodendron radicans | reverse complement strand
AGACGAAAAAATTCGTCCCAAAAACCAAATGTTTTTAGCTACAAAATGTTTCGTCCACAAATAATACATTTCGTCCTCAAATCTTTTCCCTCCATATTTTTTCACCCTTCCCGGCAAAATCAATGGGTTGCGCGGGGGTGAAGTTAAGTGATATGCATTTTGTGACAAAATTATATTTTCGTCCCCAAAAATAACCATTCTGGGACAAAAATAAATTCGTCCCTAAATATTTCGTCCCTAAATCTCAATTTTGTTGTAGTGGATGCAGGTAGATGGAGAGTCGTTATACGAAGCATAGGAGCGATACAGAGAAGTAGCATATGAATTATTGGATGAGATGGCTTCAAATAGTTACCAGTGGCAATCTAACAAAGTGCCACAAAGGAAGGCTGCAGGGTTATAAGGAGTGGATGCAATCACAACAATTTCTGCTCAATTGGAGGCATTGAACAAAAAGATTGATAATATGAGTGCCCTAATCATGCAAGTGAAGAGCATAAGTTATGGTCTATGTGGAGGAGACCATCCTAGCAATGAATGTCAGGTAGGTAATCCGTTTGCTAATTCTGTGGAAAACACTAATTATGTTGGTAATTTTCGCAGGCAACAACAGAATAATCCTTACTCCAATACTTATAACCCTGGTTGGCAGAATCACTCGAATTTTTCTTGGAGCAATCAGAATACAGTGAAACTGCCACCTCTGAGTTGTCATCCTTAAGAAAAGAAGCCTAATTTGGAGGAACTAATGATGAAGTTTATAAGCTCCACTGAAACAAGATTTCAGAATCAAGAAGCTTCGATAAAAAATTTGGAGACTCAGATAGGACAATTGGCGAATTTGATATCAGGGAGAGCTCAAGGAACATTGCCTAGTGACACAGAGAAGAATCCCATGGAGCATGTGAAGGCAATTACACTAAGAAGTGACAAGGAAATTGGCAATAGTTGGTTCGCACCACATCACTCAATACCTCTTGTGTGTTGGAGTTGCTTCATATGGACTTGATGGGTCCAATGCAAACTGAAAGTTTAGGAGGTAAGAGGCATGTTTTTGTTTATGTTGATGACTTCTCAAGATTCACTTGGGTTGACTTTTTGAGAGAAAAATCTGACAATTTTTGTGTGTTTGAAAAATTGTTCAGGAAAGTGCAAGTTGAAAATAATTGCATTGTGAAGAGAATGGTGAGAATTAGAAGCGACAATGGGAAGAAATTTGAAAATTCTTGCTTTGCCAATTTTTGTGATGTGCAGGGCATTTCACATGAGTTTTCAGCACCAAAGACACCTTAACAAAATGGTGTGATGGAGAGGAAGAATAGAGTTCTTCAAGGAGTAATGCTCAATGCCGAAAAGCTCCCAAATAGACTATGGGTTGAAGCCATGTACCGCTTCTCACACTCCAAACTCCTTACAAGTTGCGGAAAGGTAAAAAACACGATATCTCATACTTTTCATGTGTTTGGGTGTACGTGCTATGTGTTTAATGATAGAGAGAATTTTGGTAAATTTGACTCAAGGAGTGATAAAGGAATATTTTTTGGTTATTCCTCAAATAGGCGTGCTTGTAGGGTCTTTAACTTGCGTACTGATCGAATTCTAGAGTCTATTAATGTTGTGTTTAGTGATGCAAAAGATTTTTCAAATTACCTAAATTTTTGTGAAATATCTGCTCCAGTTGTGCCCACAGAAAATGTTGATGTGACCACATCAACGACTGTAAAGCCTAAAATTGACGAAGATGTGCCAACCTTGAATCAAGATACTAACACATCTGATGCTGATAATCATAATGTTTTTGCCTTGAACAAAAATGGGATTGATCTTGTGGTTGATCTATTTGAAGATGTTTTCCATAGAAGATCATCAAGACCAAAAGATTCTCCTTCAACAGTCATTGGTGATCCAAATGAAATGATGGTCACTAGGAGGAGAAGACAAAGTGAGATCAACCATTTGTGTTATGTGTCCCTTGTGGAACTGAAGAATGTCAAGCAAGCTTTAGAAGATGATCAATGGATTACCGCCATGCAAGATGAACTTGAGCAATTTGAAAAGAATGACATTTGGACACTTGTTCCTCGACCCGAAGGCATTAACATCATTGGGCCAAAATGGATCTTCAAAAACAAGACCAATGAGTTTAGTAATGTTGTAAGAAATAAGGCAAGGCTTGTGGCACAAGGGTACACACAAGTAAAGGGAATGGACTTCAATGAGATATTTGCTCCAGTAGCAAGACTTGAATCAATTCGTTTACTACTGACCTGACCATTGCATGTTTCTTGAAGATTAAGTTGTTCCAAATGGATGTGAAAAGTGTATTCCTGAACGGATTGTTGAATGAAGAAGTATATGTAGAGCAATTGATTGGTTTTCAAGATCCTCACTTGCCCGACCATGTGTTCAGATTGAAAAAGGTGCTTTATGGATTGAAACAATCACCTCGAGCCTGTTATGAAAGATTGACTACCTTTCTTCTTGATCATGGGTACGAAAGAGGTAATGCTGATAAAACCTTGTTTTTCAAGCATGAAAAATGTGAATTTACGTGTGCATAGATTTATGTAGATGATATTGTCTTTGGTTCTTCTTCGTGAACACAATCACAGGAATTTATTAACTTGATGAAAAATGAGTTTGAAATGAGCAGGGTAGGTGAATTGAATATGTTCTTAGGACTTCAGATTAAGCAACTTGAAAATGACATCTTTGTGTCTTAATGAAAATATGCTAGAAACATGTTGAAAAAGGTTAATCTAGAAAGTGCTAAACAAGCTAGAACACCCATGAGTTCTACCCTTAAGCTATCCAAAGATGAACTTGGTGAAAAGGTAGATAAGAAGTTGTATAGAAGCATGATTGGTAGTTTGTTATACTTGACAACTAGTAGACCAGACTTGTGCTTTAGTGTTGGTATTTGTGTTAGATTTCAAGTCGATCCATTTGAGTCTCATTTAACTGAGGTAAAAAGAGTCATGAAATATGTGGCTGGAAAATGTGATTTTGGACTTTGGTATTCTTATGACACTAACTGTTGTTTGGTTGGATATTGTGATGCTGATTGGGCAGGATGTCTTGATGATAGAAAAAGTCCATCAGACTGATGTTTCTATCTTGGTAACAATTTGGTTACTTGGTTTAGCAAGAAACAAAATGTTGTGCTTTTCTCCACTGTCAAGGCTGGGTATATTGTTGCAGGGAGTGTGTGCACACAAGTGTTATGGCTAAAGCAGATGTTGAATGATTATAGTATTGATCAAGAATGTGTGATTGTGTTCTGTGATAAAACTAGTGCAATCAATATCTCTAAGAACCCAGTATAACACTCTAGAACCAAACACATTGACATTCGACACTATTTTATTAGAGAATTAGTTGAGGAAAATGTCATTTGTCTTGAGCATGTGAGCACAAAATCCCAACTGGCAGATTTATTTATTAAAGCTCTCGACTTTGAATGTTTTGTGAGTTTGAGGAAGTCCATTGGACTACTTCAACTTGAATAATTTGGTTTTCAATTTTTGTCCAATTTAAAAAAAAACAATTTCACTTGTTTTATTTATTTTGTCAAGAGTGTTTATTTGTGATAACTTTATTGTATGTGTGTCTCTTTTTGTTCACCTTATTTTTGGATGTGTCCACATTTGTTTACTCTCAATGTACCATGGTTTCTTGGCTCCTTGAAGTTTTTGGTTGTGTGCTCGTCACCATGTGAAAGAGCTACCTAGCATGAGAGTGGGAAAGTCATTGGTGAGTAAATTTCTAAGATGTATAAACCCCTATGTCTTGAAAATTCTAACACTAAAAAGACTACCTCCTTGCTAGTGTGAAAGCTACAATTGGTTAAGTTTTGAGAGTTATTTGCCCTTGATTTCTTTTAGCAAAAATGCATGACTCAAAATTTGTCAAATCTATTGCTTTATATTGTTGGGCATGAGAGAAGGGGGAGTTGATAAATTTTATGTTGATCAATGTGTCATGAAACCCCTTGAGGACACTTGCACACACTTTAGATGAGTTTTATGACCATTCTCTCTTGATGAGTTAAGAAAAGTGTTATCTTGAGTGTTATGAAATGGACTGTGTTCACACTGTGATGTGTTGTTCAAAGATTTAGATTAACACATATTGGTATGTCTTAGCATAGATGGACATTCTTGACCTTTTAAATTCTCGTGAAAATTCCTTGTAATTAATTCCTTTTGTCTTTGTCTACATGATAAAGATTTTCTTTTAAATCGTGTGCTTTCTTAAGCAAATCTGATTAATGAAGGAGTTTGTACTATTTTGATTCCTAAAGTTTGTAATGCCTCACCTTTTTTGTCTTTTTGGATCTTTCACGTGGTCGGTGAAATTTTTGTTTTTGTGTTTCTATGTGCCCACATTTTGTTAGTAGTGTGCACACTTTTTAATAGAGTCATCGATTGAATAAAAGACCTTTTAGGGTTTTAAAAGAGGAAGTGTTAACACTCATTTCTTATAGCGATAAACACTTGTGTGCCTTTGTTGACTCTCTCTCTCTCTCTCAAAACTCAATCTTTTCATTTTGTTGTGTTGGTCTTTCTTGCTAATCTTTTCAAATGGCTCCCAAGAAATTTTCTCAGACCAACAAACAGAAGAAATTAGTGGCAAAGAAGACAACTTCAAACATGAGCAAGCTTGTGCAAGACGAACCCAAACAGACTTCATCATCATCTGATGATGACAGAACTGGTGAGTCCTCACCCTTCTCTTCCTCAACTGACACGACAAGCCCTCATTTAAAGAAGTCGAGAAAAGAGTTACAATCAACGAAGTCCCTTTCTCTATCAAAGGCGAAATCGCAATCCTCTAGCGCTAAGGAAAATGGTAAATCGATGCTCAAACCAACCTCCTCTGGTAAAGTTTCTAACTTTGTTTCTGTGGAAACAGAACAACACTTTAGAGAGCACATTATTCATAGGACTATTTTTTGTGAATCAATGTCAAAATTTATGATTTCTCTGAGGTTGTTGAAATTTTTGAAAAGAGGAAGTGGTTGAAGTCTATTATTGGTATTATTGTTCCTATTCAATCTTTAGTTCAAGATTTTTTTACTAATTTTGGGGATAAACTTGATGAACCTGGTGCTCATTGTAACCATGTCTATGTTAGGGGTGTGTGGGTGGATTTTAACATTGATGTGATACGAAGTATTCTTGACTTACCCATTCCTAAGAAAGTCCATGAATGGACGAAAGTTGATTTGGACAAAGTAGCCAAAGTTGTCTCTATAGGGTATGTTGCTAATTGGCCTAAATGTGGGTTCTTGCAACCAAGTGTTCTCACACTTCTCTATAGGGTCTTGTTCAAAATTTTCTCGACCAACGGGTATCTTTCGATGCAATTCAACTGTGCGTCTTGATAGAGCCCAATTGACATTGGCACAAGGAAAGCAATAGATTTATTAGAGTTAATCTATTAAAGTATTAGAGATGTCACTGAGTCTCAAAACTCCATCCAAGTATTGCCTTTTCCCTCCCTTATCCATAGGATCTGCCTTCGATGTAAACCCAATTTTCTTGATGTGGAACCTTGTTTAAAGATTAGGGTAATATCCTCGTTCTTTTTTTAGGCATCAAGGTTTTTCCCCTAGTATTGGTCGACCCACTTTTGGTGTTGCAAAATTGGAATCTAACCCTTGGAAAAACAAGCTTGTTGATGGATTGTAGGGTTTGAACAAGAAAGTTAATGATATGTGCCAACAACTATCAGCACAAATGACCTCCATGGAGGCTGTTATTCAAGCTAAACTTGGCAACTTGGAGGACATTGTTCAATCTCTCAAGGCCACCGTGAATATTTCTCCACCTACTCCTGCTGAGGAACCAGTCTCTCCTGCCTTCTTGCTTGAAAGCCTCGTGCAAAAACCTGAGAATGCTGCTCTGGTGGATGATCAATGTGATCTCCCTGTTACTGGTGTGTCCCACGATACTCAAGATGGTTCTTCATCTGAGTCTTCTTCATCCAGTTCAGATTCTCCCCTTAGGCTTACTACTGCCTTACTTTTTCGTGTGAGTCCGAAGGACAAACACTTCTCCACTGCCAAGAAGAAGATCAAAGGCTTGGCGCCAACTAGAAAATCCTCTCGGCTTCGCTAAATTGCTCAAACTTGATTAACAAAGAGAGGGAATGAAATGGTCAAGTGTTAATGGGGAGTTTAGTTTGTTTTGATGGTCAAGTATTGAGGGGGAGTTAATTTTTATTGAACTTAAAATTGCTTAAGTTTCTGCTTTGTTATTTTTTTTAACTCTGATTTATTGTTCTCTTTCTTGTAGCTCTTTTATTGATTGGGGACTTAAGTAGTTCTCTATTTTGAATTGCTTTGAATTTTAGTTTGGTACTTGATTATCCTTGGTTTGATCCCTACTTAATTTGTCTTATTTGTCTGTTCTGTTTTTTAGATGGATTGACTTTGATCATGTTGATTGCTTTGTCCATAACTTTGACAAAGGGGGAGATTGTTGAGTCCTTGTTTGTCAAACTTATGATTGTATGTGTGCACATGGTATTTTCTTTGTAACACAGTTACATCAAACATGTACATTCTATCATGATTTTCATTCTAAGTTTTGAATTCTTATTAATGTGTGCACATTTTATTTGTTCATGTGGCAACACCGTGTTTGACAGATTGACTTTTTACAGGTAATATTTCATGTTATCCGTCTGGGAAATTTCAAATATCTTTTTGTCCCATTGGTTGACCTATGAAGTCTTCTTTACAGTTGTCCGTTTTTATCTGATTTGTCCAAGAAAAGTTGGCAGACTTTTCAGGACATGGTTTCCTTATTTGTGTATGTGAAGAAAAAGTGAATCCTTGGCTACAGAACTTTTCAATGCTGACACATGCCTTTTCAGGAGCAAGAAATCACTGGATAAAATATCTTCTCCTTGTTTATTTTTCTTAGACAACAAGAACGTGCAACTATGGTGTTTTTGCTCTAAATATTTTTCAGAGTATTTTTGTTATCCATTGTTTCATTTTGAATTTGGTCTCGTTTGTGTGACAACATTGTTTTTATTTTATCTTCTTCTTTTTCGTGTTGAGATTGGAATGTGGTTCCCATGTCGTGGTGAAGAAAAGTCAATGGCATCCAAAGCTTGAAGAGTGTTCAGTATTTCCAAGAGTGTACCTGGTGAGAAGAAATCCGAACATCAACGAGAAGATTCACGGAGTCAAAGGGATGCAAGCTATGATAAGAAGAACATGGAGTGTTCTTGCTTTTGTGTAAACATACTTGTGGTTGACTTATTGTATTGTTGTTGATAATAGTGGATTGACTTCGATCTGGACATGGTCCCATGGATGTAGGCTATAAGTGGATGTAGTCGAACCATGTATATGTTGTGTTCTTTATTTTCATCTTTGTGAATGTATGTCCAAGCATGAACACATGACAATGAACAAACACTAAAAAACTTGGTAATTTTAATTGTGTAATTTGTTGTGCTAACATCCAGGGAACCCAATAGCTTCCCTCCTTTCAATAACAGCTGAATAATTTCGGATTTTGAAATTTGTACTAGGATTTGTAGGCGATGACAATGACTTGGAATTAATATACCACTTTCTCGCTTCTAAATACTCCACTGATCAAGCTATCTCATTCGCATTAAGCAAAGATTAAGAAAAAAAACACCCTAGTGAACAATGGCTGATCAAGTTATCTTCATCAAGCATTTGACTGAAACATAGATTAAGTACAGATTAGCAATTCCAACTGACTGTTTAAGGCATTTTGATCCAATTCCCCAAGGAAGCCACATTCTGTAGAGTTTGAGGCCATGGACGCCACCACTGGCCATGTACGGTCTTTTTGTCTTTCCACTCAGACAACAGGACGCCACTTAAAACTTGTTCTTGCTGGTGCAGGTTGGCACGCATTTGTTCGCGACAAAGAGCCCAGGATAGATGATAGGATCACTTTCTCTAGGGTAGCAAATCGAGCTAACGGGATGAGATACAAAATCCAAGTTCAAAGAAAGATTATGATCCTTGGCAAAGAAATTTTCACTGATGTTAAGTGAAGAGTTTAAGTTTCCAAAAGGTTTTATGCCTACATATGACTTGTGCAACTTATTATTGTCCTTAGTTTCCTGTTTCCGATAATAAGGTTTTGTGTGCTTGTATTTGGTGTCATCCATTTTATCATGTTGTTTTCGAATAGTCAGGCTAGCTAGTTCTAGCGTATTACTTGTTTCTTGTTCACTATAAGCTAGTTTAGCATAATTAATTGAGTGATTGTTGTTGTTGTTGTTCTACTTCATCCTGTCTCTTTGAATTATCGAACATGTAGTTGACCCTTGCTGCAGTACTACTGCTTTTTAATTTAGGCATATTGTTTCAGTTTAGGAGTGTTACCATCAGTAACGCAGCCACATTGATAAATATGGGTTCAAAAGTTTATGTAAGTTACAATTTTGATCCCACAAAAAAAGAATTATTAATTAACATTTTTTTAACTTATTTTCTCTTCTTTATTTTCTCTCATATTATCTTTTTCCTTTGGTTGGATACTTAAGATAAACTACTTCTTTCAATTACAAGGTAAGATGATGCTCAAAACTCAAAAAAAAAAAAAAAAATTATATTACTTAAAATTCTTTTTTTTTAAGTTTTCTTAATTGATGAAAGATCATGAATTATAGGCTTATGTTGAGTTTAGTTAATGGGTTTGAAATTAGAAGATTAAATTCCTAGATTTTTATGTGAGTTTTGATTTAATCTTGTTTATGTTGAGGTATAGGTTAATAGTTGTTGTTTTAAGTTGGGTTCGATAAATTTTGGTTAGTTATTGAGTTAATTTTGAATAATGCTCAATTGTTAAATGATTGTCTTATTTCATATATTGAGCAAAATATATTTGATGAAATTGTCAATAAATCAATTATGCAACGTTTTTAAAATATGAAAAATTATCGAGAACAATTATAGAATTGATAATTTGGTATGTATAACTTTTAAAAATACATGTTTTATGCTTATTATTTCAATACATTTTTTATTATAGATTTATCAACTTAAATATTTTGAACCGACTCACTAAAAATTCTGACTACATCATCGGTTACCATACACTTCCAAAGATATCACCATTTAAGTGATGGATTATACACTGCTTGGCTATGAACCATAGCACTTCCTGATAATGCTTCAATTGTTAATTCTAACTTTTAGAATCTAAATAATTCAATGATTCCACGAACCACGCACTAGAAATGCTTCAATTGTGTTCACTTGTAACACTTTTTGAACTTCTTTAAGACAGAAGAAACAAAGATTAAAAATAAAAAAAATAAATGAAAGTTTACGTAGTCGTTCAAGATAAGTGTGATGGGACTTGACTTGGATAATGTATGCATTGGTACATATTTTTCTTTCAACAATCAAACGAAGGGTCCACATTATCAAATATCAAAACTTTAACATTTTTGTATTATATTATTGTTTTAATTTAAAATAATATTATACATACAGAAATTTTTATTTATTATTATGTGATAAAAGATGATTAGATTATTTTAAATTAAAAATAAATTTTTCATCAAATCATTTTTTATTACATAATAATCTATAAAAAATAATGTATAAATATTATATATATGAGCTATTTTAATAATTAGAAGTACAAGTAGTAATAGCAATCGTGCAAATCTCTAACTTAATTTGTCGACATTATTGTTGAAAATCCTCTTTATTGACCAATGAGTGACCAAACATTCTCTCTCTGCACTTACATGCAACAGCATTAGCTGCAAACGTCAGTGGCCCTTACCACTTGTGACGTATATATCCATCATAGATCATTAGAAAAACCTTTTACAATTTCTTTTTTATTTTTTTAAATTTCCAAAACAACAACTTTTGTCAATTGTCAGCTTGATTTTGTTGAATATTTTGTACTAGCAAAAGTCGGTGATTGATTTATTCAATTACATAAAACATAAAAGAAACACACTTTTAATTGGTATGGTAAAGATAATTTGATGTTGCTGTTTATGTGCATGTAATTGAACGTTGATTGGTAAAGAAACACACTTTTAATTGGTAGGGTAAAGAGAATTTGATGTTGATGTTGATCATGTTATTTGGGAATCTTATATATGAAGCTTGAATAATGGCTTCTTTTTGTGGCTGACCAGCTAGCAACTATGATGTGGCGTAATGAGTTGGTTAATTTGTTTTCTTAATTAATTTCTTTTATGAGTTTTCAGTTTAAAAAAGAGTTTTCAGCTATTAAGTTTTACATGAACTTCAAGTTATGGAGCTTAGCTAGTTTGAGTTTATTGGCTTAAGGATTATTATTTTTCATTTTTATTATGAGTTTGAGATTATTATTTTTCTTTTTTATTTATGGTCGCATGTTGTTTGTAAGATTCTATAAATATTAATGAAACATGTTCTTGTTTGAAGTACGTAATTTTTTTTTTTTTGTTTTTGGCACAACTTTGAAATGTTTTTCTTTTAGCTAGTTTGAGTTCATGTTGTTTGTCAGATGAA
>WYDK02071674.1:0-10526 GCA_009867345.2 Toxicodendron radicans | reverse complement strand
TCCCCTTTTTCAATATGTTAGGGGGTATTTATAGTGTTACAACGATTATGGTAAGTGCACCCAAGAAGGAATTACAAATTTAAAGGGAAGTAAATCCCGAGGTTATTGGGATTTGGGCGATCAAATTGGAATTCAAATCTATCCTTATCCCGACTTTTGGGGGGTAAGGCTTATCGCTTGTGCTGATAGTGCCACCTACGCAGATTCTCTGATTATGTTGGGCTCATCTATCCAATCAGGCTCTTCTACTCAATTGGGCTTTTTATAGAGCCGGACTGAGTCAAATTCTAATTCAAACACAATTTAGAATCAACTCGCCATTGGCTTCCTTCGACCTCTTCTCTAGTGTCCGATTTAGACGAACTCTTTGTAAAAAACCTCACATAACATTTACTCCCCAGTGTTTGGAGGTTGCTTGACGGGCTTCAAACACTATTACACCTTGACTTCGCTATTTCAGGATAACGAACTGCCCCCTTTTAACCATTGTCGAGTTGTCTTGTCTCATTTAATGAAGCCGCCTCTATAACCGTTCTGACAGCTAGCCACATCGTTTCACGTTTTAGCGGTTATGATGAATGGCCTCGACGGTTACGCTGCCTTCTCTGATTGTCGACATGCGTCCTTGATGTGTGGCTCAGATCGCTCCCCAAGACGAAGGGTTAAGATGGCTCGCCCAAATTAACTGTCGAGATTGGTTACCGCCTCATTCGAAATTTTCTATAAATACGGGCACTTCTCTTGTTTCATTCCTTTCTCTTCACTCTGGTGATTACCTTCTTTTTAGAGAGAGAGAATGTTTCCGTCTGACCAGCTTCTTGAGCATCATTCTCCGACATTTCTAGTCGTTAGCCTTTTCTGGTTAGTTCCCCCTTCGACCTCTATTATTTATGCTTATGTTTGTCGTCGTTTTACTAGTTGTTAATACATACCAGCATGTCTAGCCTTCTTATGGGTGGCCTTGGGTTTTCTTTGGGTTTCTTACCTAGAAAATCGACCGAAAAATGACCAGTGGTTTGCCGGATTCTATTGTCAGAATCTAGGTTTTAGAACTAAGTTTCTTGGGCTTGCTCCGAATTCGAGAGCTCGACATCGGCCTCTTTTAGACACCTAGCCTGATTACAAGTGTCTATGTTCTCGGCTTATAGGCTCGACCATAACACTTGTTTAATCCGTGTTTGAGGTGTCTAAGTCCTTATGTTGCAGTCCCTTTCAAGCGCCAACGTTGACGAATTGTTCGGAGAAGGCAGTGCCCGCTCAGACGAGGGATCCAACAATAAGTCCGTTGATTCCATTCGCATGATAACCTGCATCACCACACCGTTTTAAAGAAAGATCTTTCCACCTCGATAGGCGAGAAAGACCTCGCCAAAATCCTGAAGCAATACTCTATCCAAACTCCCCTTATGCTGCCGACAGGATATTTAAGAAAAATGCCCCCAACAGGTTGGTCCGCCATTACTGAGACCATACTCAGGTGCGGGTTTTCCCTTCCGCCACATCCGTTCATTCAAAGTGTTCTCCAGTATTATAATCTTGTGCCGCTTCAGTTATCGATGAACTCCTATTTAATAATAATCGGGCTTTTTATAGCCTTTCAAGTTTACAACCTAGGCGATCTTACAATTGACGAGCTTGTCTGTTTATACAAAATCAAAAAAGGCCAAGATGATATTTATTACCTGTAAAAAACCAGCAAGAGATTCAATGGTCTGGCTAAGATCCCAGGCAAAATAAAGAACTGGGATCCCGACTATTTCTTCTTTGAGTGGGCTAAAGGCGGTATCTTCCAAGGAGAAGCATGTAACCCTGTCGCTTTCCTATGGCATCACTCAGTCATTTATTCATTTTTTTAATAACTTTTTTTCTTTTTTAGCGAACTGCGATAGGCGGCCGTTTTCCAACCTTGACCCTTCTCGCCTCGATTTAGCGCGCTTTCTGAGAATCAGCGAGAGGTCGGGTAACTTGTCCACCTTTTCAATTTAATATAGTACGGATTTTGTCCGGAGTCTGCCAAATTCACGATCGCATATATTTCTTTTCCTCACAAAATGAGGAGTAAGTGTCGAACTCATCCTTGGCTTTTTATATTATCTTTACACTGTTCGCCTGTTATTGACTTGTGATCCGCATTTATAGAAGCAAAGATTGTGTCCAAACCCACTAACTATGAAGGCAAATCGGCCTAAAAAAGAAGTGGGGCCTCGACCGGAGGAACTACCGCTATCCCCCAGTCAACAGCAACTATTCCTGAGGTCCACACCCCAGCAGTAGTTGTCACTGAGATCCCTGCTAAACCCACCAACTATGAAGACAAATCGGCCTAAAAAAGAAATGGGGCCTCGACCAGAGGAACTAGCGTTACCCTCCAGTCAACGGCGACTATTCCTGAGCTCCACGCCCTGGCAGTAGTTGTCACTAAGATCCCTGCTACCCCGGCATCTACGGTTGTCGCGTTGTCGGCCCCTATCGTCCAGGAGGCGATCGGGGTGAGACGCCCTGGGGGCGAGTCTCAAGATACTCAAAGCTCGAAAAGGGTGGATGTTGTCTTGTCCAAACAATAACACATGCATGCAAGTGTACGTGGTCGACAAGTAGTTTAGATTCAAAGAATTGAATATTGTTCCCACAAGGATTGTAAAACCAGTTAGTCGCAATCAATGTTCTAGCACTGTCAACAACAATGTTGACAGCAAAGGTAACAACAATAATAATGATGATTTTAAATTATAAAGACAATAATTAAAATGGTAACTCAAATAATTAAAATAATCAACCAAAATAATACTAAGTAAGAGTCCTAAGTCAACAGAGCAAGTGGCAAAACAGATTTTCTAATCAGTCTAAAGGTAAGTCGGGTTTGAACTAAATCTCTCATATTGTAATGCTATGAATGTTGCTACAGCATAACTCAGCAGTACATTTTACTTGATTCAAACTCGTAATATCTTGTACTGTTCCGTCAAACATTCTACAAGATTGTTTCTTAAGCTTAAACCTAACATATGTCTATGCCGATTCTAACCCAAGATGGTTTGTTAATAACCACACAAGGGAGCAATCATATGTCTATACATTCTCCCCATGTTGTCGAATGACCCAAAGGGCTTGTGTTAATCAAATGATTTATCTTGTTTTTCAGACCTTCTCAGTATCTAATTAACAAGCAAAACAGCAACACCAATTGGCCAAATCCATATTGTAACATACAACCCATTTGATTAAAATAAAAGGCATGCATCGAAAACTATATTAAAGATTAAATAAGCATTACAACATGAGTTCAATCATTCAAACCCAACTTAATAAAAATTAGTTTATACTGAATATAGAGTTAAACCAAGGAAACAATACAACCATTGAGTTCATAAATGAATAACCACAAACACAATGAAGAAGACTAAAGATAGATCTTGAAAGGTCTAGCTCTTCCTCGGAAAAATGGTCTCTCTTCCTCCGATAATCTCTGCACCTTTCACTCAGTTATTCTCTTTAAAAATGACTGACTTTCTCTCTTAGTCGAAGACTCCCTTTCCAACTTTCTACTCTGCTTTTATATGAGGAAAAGTAGGGCACAAATTGGACATTTGACAACTCTCTATGTTTTGTCATTCCCTCATAGTCGGGTTATTGTTCCTTTTCTTCAGTGTACACGGAAAAGGAGGTTGTCTTTTGCAAGACATGTCATAAGATTCACCTGACAAAATGCGCGTTGTCTATTATTCTAAGTTGGCGCACCATGCGCCAGCATCACCGCTACAAAACTCTCAATTGTCTGCTATACCATGCTCCAGCATTCCTCAGCAACAAGTCTTCAAATCATGTTCTTTATGGATTCGAGGTTAAGGCCTTTTAATCCTGAAATGAAACAATTCAAATAATAAAAACTAAGCATAAAACCTACTAAATTAGAGCAGATCAACAACATTTCTTAATTTAAAACATAATGTCACTCTAAATGGCTAAAGCATGAAATATTAACTTAAACTAAACTCAAATGGCTAAAATGACAATAAAACATATGGCCAAGGTCCTAATTAAAGCCTAAGATAACCTTATTTTCAGGAGTTATCAGTGGCTAATGAGACTGTTGCGGGCCCTAAGAAGAGACTCAAAGGCAAAGGCTTGAAACAGGACAAGGAATCGGGAGCGAAAGCCTCGACCCGATCTGAAGAAGAGCTCGACAACACAAACCTGGATGCCCTTATTCTCACCCTTCCTGAAAAGATCGCCACCGTGGCAACCTTGACAAAAGAGTCAGTCTCCGACAAACTTTGGGAGGAATTCAAAGCTCTGCCCGCTCATAATCAGCTTTTCAATATTGTTCGGGTGATGAGCAAGGTAAGAGATCTTTTTGACCCCACTTGTTCGAGTTTTCTTACCGTCGCACTTCCTACTTACATTTAGCTTTCAGGCATACTTCATGGCCACTCATCTTTACCGTGAGCACTATGACACTTTGTAGGATTCTGAGGCAACCATTTGTGAGGTGCTCAAAACCAAGGATAAGGTGTGTGAGAAAGTTCACCGTCAAAACCAGAAAATTAAAGGATTGGAGCGCGAGCTGGAGGCTTTCAGGAAGTCCAACAAGGACGAAAAGAGGGAGTTCAAGGACAAGCTTGTAACTTCAGAACAAAGTCATTGCTGACAGGGAGGTCTTTGGTTCCGAAATAGGGAAACTTGCTGTCACAAATGACAAACTCACGGCCGATCTTAAGAAGGTCGAGTCATACGTGCTCTATATGGACAAAAGACTAACAGATCAAACTCACCAATTGGTTAAAGTCCAAGGGGCGGGCACCGAGAAAAAGGCTTAAATGGTCCATTTCAGGGTAACTGTCAAGGAAACGAAGAGGAGATATGTCGTTGACCTCTGGGAGACGTCACTGAATCTTTGAAGATGATGTTTGAGGCGGATCCTGACTGGGACTTTTCCTTCCTCCCCAAACAATACCAGACTAAGGTAGAGCGGTTTCGATGCGAGGCCTCTAGGGGCACCTTTGTGTACCCAGAGGACAATGAGCCTGAAGTCGAGGTGGGTGTGCTTGGTAAGCCCAAGAAAGAAAAGCTTTATTCTGAAAGTAATGAGTGGGAGGATAATAAGGTCAACACCTTCCTTGATAGGCCCAACATAGACCCGGTGAGCCCGATTGCTGCTTCTCATATCGTCTCGCCTACTGATGGCGCACCATTGCTAGATCCGATGTATCCAAATGATAAGGGCGCTACTCCCGCTACTTAGCGGTTTTCTCTTTTGTACTTGTCTTTAATTGTTTTGCAATGAACTGTTATCACCATTTTTGTAAGTGCTCGTTTTTTGCGAGCTTTATTTTGTAATGAAGTTGGACAGTTTGTTCAAATGAGTTTTGGTTCAAATTTTTTGATATTGTTTGAACTGTTATGTTTCCTCGAAGTCGATCTGTCATAGCTTTTAGATTTACTTCGAGGTTTGTCTCAAGTTTTCCAAGTTATTAAAAGAGACCTCGATCGTGCGGCAACTTTAGCTTGTGTTGAAACACTCTCAAGTCTGTCACTGAAGTTTGTTTGATCTCTTCTCGACGTGTTTTTCTTGGTTAACTTCTAGAGACACAGATCACCAGATAGTATGTTATTTACCTTTGAGATCGTCTTTGGCGAGGTTAGTACCTTTTCGCCAAACGATCTCAAACTTCAGATAAAATTACAACGGAGCCAGTCTTATGGCGCGGTTAATACCATATCGTCGATCGGGCTAAGACTTGCAACGGGTCTCGTCTTTTGGCGAGGTTAAAACATTTTTGCAGATCGATCTCGTTTATTAAGTACTTTACATGAATTAAAATGACAAGTACAAAATTCACTGAATAACATCGTTTATTGATAATAAGAGCAGACTCCGCCCAACTACAATAATAACAAAAAAAACTACAAAAGAAAAATTTGAATTGGGCCGAGATTACTGATAATACCTCCTTAAGTGTTCGGCATTCCATGCTCGCAACACTGCTATCCTATTCAGGTGTTCTAGGTGATAAGTTCCTGGCTTGGTTTTTTTGGCAATTCTGAATGGGTTTTCCCACTTTGGACCGAGCACCCCCTAACTTGACTCCTTCGCAGCAGGAATTATTCTTCTTAGTACCAGATCTCCCTTTTCGAACCCCCGATTCTTGACCTTGGAATTGAAGTACTTCTTACCTCGCTGTTGGTAGGAGGCGAGCCTCATCTGTGATTTGGCTCGGTGTTCATCTATCAAATCGACCCTTAGTCTCATCAAGGAATCATTGATGTTTTCATCGAACATCTCCCTTCTAAAAGTTTTCACCCCGACTTCGACCGGTGCCATAGCTTGACAACCATATGCAAGCGAGAATGGAGTCTCTCCAGTCGATGTTCTCACTGTGGTTCTATAAGACCACAAGACCTTGGGCAAATCATCTGCCCATCTCCTCTTTAAAGCGTTGAACTTTTTCTTTAGGGTGTGCTTAATCACCTTATTCACGGCTTCGACCCACCCGTTTACTTGAGGTCGATAGACAACCGAGAAACTCTTCTTGATACCTAGCCCTTCACAAAAGGAAATGAACTCCTCACTGTCGAACTGTTTCCCATTGTCCGTTATGATAATGTGAGGGAGCCCGAATCTACAGACAATATTTTTATAAATGAAGTCTTTCATTTTGTTCGACGTCACTGTGGCTAGGGGCTCGGCTTTCTCCCACTTAGTGAAAAATCAACCACAACCACAAGAAATTTTACCCTGCCATTTCCTTGAGGTAGCGGGCCCATTAGGTCGATTCACCAAACTACAAAGGGTCACGGGCTAGTTAGGGTGGTGAGTTCTTGTGGCAATGCCTGCTGAATGTCTGAGAACCTTTGGCATTTATCACATTTTCGGACGAAGTCGACTACGTCCTCATGCACAATCGACCAATAATACCCCTGACACAACACTTTATAAGCAAGGGCTCGCCTTCCAGAGTGGTTTCCACACATACATTCATGGATTTCCCTAAGATTGTAGTCCATATCTTCCCTGTCGACACACTTAAGCAGTGGGGCATCATATCCCCATTTGCATAGCTTGTCATTTATCAAAACATATCGGGCTGATTTTACCCATAAGGTTCGTACCTCATTTTCTTCTCAGGCAACTCACCATCCTTCAGGTAGGCCCTGATCTGATCCATCCAGTTGTATTGACGAACTATCTCCATAATTGCCTCTGTTGGACTGATACTTGACATAGGGATGGTTCTCACCGGTATTGATTCGATAGACTCGTCTTTTATTGAAAAGGTCAGGCGGGCTAAAGCATCTGCCACAAGATTTTGTTCCCTTGGGATCTGCTGAATTTTATAACTTTTGAAGGGTTCTAGCTCAAGCTTTACCCTCTGTAGATAAACGGCCATTCTTTCTTCCTTGGCCTGATATTCCCCAGTCGCTTGGGTTACGACAAGTTGCAAGTCACTTAGAATTATGAGTGATTTCGCACCCATCTCTTTTGCCAGCTCGATGTCCGCCAGAAGGGCCTCGCATTTCGCCTCATTGTTGGAAGCAGTGAACTCAAACTTGACAACAGCCCGAAAGATTGCTCCATCAAAACTCTCTAGTAACAATCTGGCTCCTGCCCTTTTTTATTAGAGAAACCATCTACATATAGCTTCCACTACCAATTAAGCTCGACCTCGGCTATTCCCGAAGCGATGATCTCTTTGCTGTTTGATTTCAATGGTAACATTTCTTCCCCAGGCTGATAAGAGAATTCTGAAACTCATATAGTAGATTGGCCATTGAACCGCCTCTTCTTTTATTAAGGTTGCACTAACGACAAAGAACGACACCGCCAAATACAGGAGAAGGGGTTCGCTGAAAATAGGATTTGATAACAAAGAGGCTAGTCGAGGTGTCTCTTTAACTTCTGAAACGCTTTCTCGCATACCTCGATCCATTCAAACTTCTTGTTTCCTTTTAGCACTTTAAAACATGGCAGACATCTATTTGTCGCCTTGGAACAAATCTGTTAAGGGCAGCTACTCGCCCTGTCAAGCTTTGAACCTGCTTGACTTTAGTCGGGCTCTTCAAGTTTATCAGTGCTTGGATTTTGTAGGGGTTAGCCTCAACACCCCGCTGATTCACTATGAAACCCAAGAATTTTCTCGAGTTCACACTGAATGCGTATTTTAATGGGTTTAAACGCATTCGATATTTTTTAAGGACCTCGAACATTTCTGCCAAATGTCCGATGTGATTCGTGGCTTCCTTTGACTTTACCAACATGTTGTCAACATATACCTCCATGGTTTTGCCGATCTTCTTGGCGAACATCATGTTGACCAACTGTTGGTATGTAGCCCCTACATTTTTTAGCCCGAAGGGCATTACCTTATAACAATAGAGGCTGCGATCAGTGATGAACGATGTGTCTTCCTTGTCAGGCTGATACATAGGGATCTGATTGTAGCCTGAGTATGCATCCGTGAAGCTTAGTAATGCATGCCCAATTGTTACATCGATGAGTTGGTCAATTCTCGGGAGCGGGAAATTATCCTTTGGGCAGGCCTTGTTTAAATCTGTGAAATCGACACAAGTTCGCCACTTGCCATTCGACTTCTTTACCAATACTGGATTGGCGAGCCAATTAGGATACCTCACTTCCCTAATGAAGTTGATGTCCAATAACTTGTCAACCTCATCTTTCGATGCCTGTGACCTCTCTGCATCCATTAATCTCTTCTTCTGTCTGATCGACTTTGCGGCAGAGTAGATGTTTAACCTGTGACATATCACATTGGGGTGAATCTCAACCATATCTGCATGTACCCAGGCGAATACATCCAGGTTCTTCTTGAGGAACCCGACCAAACTGTCTGTTTGTTCCTCATTTAGCCCGCTCCCAATTTTCAGCACCCTTGTGGGATCTCCATTACTGACTGAGATATCCCGTAACTCTTTAGTTGGGCCAGCTGCGGGGTCTTCCTTGTGAATCCGGGGATCAATCGTATCCTCGAGTGGTCCAAAGTTAGGATTATGCGGGCTAGTTTCTTCAATGGTCATTGTTTTAACCTGTGGCCATCTGGTGGCTGCAACCATAGAGGCGTTATAGCATTTTTTGGATGCGTCGGTCGAGCCTTTGAGAATTTCTACTCCTTTATCAGTTGGGAACTTAATTGCTCAACATCGAACTGAATCCACCACTTCGAAGTCGTCTAAGAACGGTTTTCCTAAAATTCCATTCTAGATCGTCGGGCAGTCAACCACAATGAATTCCTCCATTTCTGTCCTCACACAATCTCATTCCCCTATAATCACGGGAAGGTCGATTGTTCTCTTCTGGAGCACGTTGTCTCCTATGAACCCTCAAATAGGTATTGAACAAGGCTTTAAGTGTCGCTTTGTGAATCTCATCTCGCGGAATGCTTCTTAAAAAAAGACATTTGTCTTCCTCTCATTGTCAATCATCAAACGGAATACTTTGTTGTTCCTGATCATAATCGTCACCACTATTGCATCACGAGTGTACTTGGGGTACTTCTCGCCCTCTTCTCTGGTGAACCCTATCACCTCGCTATCAACCATGGGCCTTTTTTGTGGCCTTGTTCCTACCACCATTACCTTGGAAACGGAACCATTTCTTGCTTCTCGAGCATCTTTTTCCCGAGCATGCCTCAAGTTGCCAATTGAGCTCGACCCGCCATAAATCATGCGGATGTTATACCCTCCTGGTGGTGGTGGTGGCAGGCTCTTTGGCTTTTCATTTTCAGTCGGCCTCTCTGTTACTTCTGCCTTTTCTTCCTTTTTTACAAAATCTTTCAGATGTCCCTTCCTTATCAACTGTTCAATGGCATCTTTTAAGTTTCGGCACTCATCGGTATTATGCCTGATATCTTGGTGAAACCAACAATATCTCTGAGTGTCCCACTTGAATGATGAGGCTTTCATTTTTCCAAGGCAGGGGGCTTTCTTCACCTCATTAGACGCCTCGTAAATTTAAGATAGCGAGGTGACTAACGAGGTATATTCCATGAATCGAGCCATTGATTCTCTTTCTCGGAATTCTTGCTTCAGCCTCCTATTGAATTGGGGCCTCTCAGTCCAGTCGTGAACTTTATTTTTATCCGTTGAGCAATCTAGTAGCCGGTCAGGGTTACTGCCCAACGGTCCCTCTTTTAAAGCTTCCAGCGAGCTTTCAACCCTTTGGTGTTTCTCAGAAAAGTTATGCCGATCTGAAGAGAAAGGATATAGAATTTGAAGTTGGTGATAAAGTATTTGTGAAGATTTCCCCTTACAAACTCATCCTACGTTTTGGTCAGAAAGGGAAGCTTGCTCCACGATATATTGGTCCGTTTAAGATCCTACAGAGAGTGGGAAAAGTAGCCTACCGACTAGCATTGCCACCAAACATAGACAAGGTACATGATGTGTTCCATGTTTTAATGCTGAAGAAATATATTAGTGCTCCTTCATATGTGTTGAGAGTTGAGGAAGTGGAATTAGAAGAGAATCTTATTTATGAGGAGCGTCCAGTTCAGATATTGGACAGAAGAGTA
>WYDK02071653.1:0-10528 GCA_009867345.2 Toxicodendron radicans | reverse complement strand
TATTTTCACATTAATTCTTCTAAGGGTTTTTCATATAAGTTATTCTAAGTGCATGGGTAAGTAAAATGCATAGTTTTTACATACCTTGGCTCGGGTATTACACAACACAACAATTAAGAACAAAGAACACAAAACAACAAACCACAAAATATTCAAAACATAAAAAAAATAAAGAAAAAGGAGAAAGAACTCCCTCATTTGCTCATATGTTGTGCTAATCGTCGGGCCTGTAGAATAAAATCTCCATTTAATGATGCACCCCTCTTTCTTTGTAGAAAGCTCGGCCAATAGTTTCAATTCATTGTCTGAGGAAGAAGAATCTTGGATTGATTCCAAACACAGGATTGTTCTTCATTCCTGAAAACACAAAACAATAGAAAAGCACACTAAAAATAGTAAAAACAGAATAGGCCATAAAACCAAGTAATTATAAATCAAAATTCAAAATAAAAATAAGGCAAAAAGCTTAGGTTGCCTCCCAAGAGCGCTTGGTTTTAAGTCATCAGCCTGACTTTGTCATTGCTCAAATCTGATGGTTGAGTGAGATTCCCATTCATTCTTTGTCTAGTTCTGATCCCCAGTAGTACTTCAATCTCTGACCATTCACCTTAAACTCTTCATTGGTCTTCTCATTAATCAAATAAACCGCACCATGAGGATAAGCCTTAACCACTCTAAAAGGTCCTGACTATCTCGATTTCAATTTGCCTGGAAAGAGCTCGAGTCTGAAGTTATATAGCAACATGTATTGGCCTGGACAAAACTCTCTCTTATGGATTCTCTGATCATGCCATTTATTGACTTTTTCCTTGTATAACTTGGCGTTTTCATAAGAGAATTTCCAAAGTTCCTCAAGCTCAAGCAATTGTATTTATCTCTTATCCCCAGCTTCTTGTAGGTTCATGTTCAGCTTCCTAATGACCAAATAAGCGTGGTGTTCTAGCTCCAAAGGTAGGTGACAAGCCTTGCAAATATAATTGACATGCCAAGAGGAGTCTTGAATGTTGTCCGGTATGTCCACATCGCTTCATCTAGCTTTAAAGACCAGTCCTTACGATTAGGACAAATTGATTTCTCCAAGATTTGTTTGATTTCCCTATTGGAGATTTATGTCTGACCATTGGTTTGTGGATGGTAGGCAGTGACTATTTTATGCTTAAATCCATATTTCTTAAGCAAAGAATTCACCAATCAATTCACAAAATGTGTGCCTTCATCACTAATAAGGCATCTTGGAGTTCCAAACCTAGTGAAGATATTCTTTTGCAAATATTTTACAACCACCTTGGCATCATTTGTAGAGCAAGCTTGAGCTTCCACCTACTTGGATACATAATCAACTGCCACTAGTATATAATTCATGCCAAAAGAAGGGGGAAATGGTCCCATGAAATCAATCCCCAACACATAAAAAAGTTCTACCTCTAGAATGTTGGTTAAAGGCATCTCATGCTTCATGGAAATATTACCCATCCTTTGACAATGATCACATGATTTGGCAAACTTTTGAGCATCTCTGAAGAGAGTAGGCTAGGAAAACCCAGATTGAAGGAATTTTGCTGTTGTTCTTGACCCACTAAAATGACTATCATAGGGTGTTGCATGACACTGTTGTAGTATGCTGGCGCATTCCTCACCAGATATACATCTTCTTAAGATTTGATCAGCCTCTTGCTTGTATAGATATGGGTCATCCCAGAAGTAAAATTTAACTTCATGCAAAAATCTCTTCAATTGCTGCTTGGAAAAGCCAGGAGGTAGAATGCCACATGCCAAGTAATTAGCAAAGCCCGCAAACCATAGGCATTCTTGATGATTTATTGCAAGTATTTGCTTATCTGGGAATACATCTTTAATTGTCACATTGCCTTGAGTAAACTCATCATTTTCAAGCCTTGAGAGGTGGTTTGCAACTTGGTTTTCACAACCCTTTCGATCAACAATTTCCAAATCAAATTCTTGCAAAAGTAGAATCCACCTTATAAGCCTTGGTTTTGAATCTTTCTTTGAAACCAAATATTTGATGGTTGAATGATCAGTGTGAACTACCACTTTAGTCCCTATAAGGTAGGCTCTAAACTTATCAAACGCAAAGACCACAACAAGTAATTCTTTCTTAGTTGTGGTATAGTTTAGTTGTGCATCACAAAAGGTTTTAGTCGCATAGTAAATAGGGTGAAAAATCTTACCTCTCCTCTGCCCTAGCACAACTCCAACAACATAGTCACTTGCATCACACATGAGCTCAAATGGCAAGTACCAATCAGGAGCTACAATCACAAGTGCTGATACTAAGGCTTTCTTTAATGTTTCAAAAACAACATGACATTCCTTGGTGAACTCAAATTTCTTGTCATACTTAAGTAAAGAACACAAAGGTTTGGCAATTTTCGAAAAATCCTTTATAAATCTTCTATAAAACCCCGCATGACCCAAGAAACTTCTAATTCCCTTTACATTTGAAGGAGGAGGCAGTTGCATTATAACATCCACTTTAGCTATATCCAGCTCAATTCCCCTTATGAGACTTTATGGCCTAAAACTATGCCTTCTTGTACCATGAAATGACATTTTTCCCAATTCAATACCAAATTAGTCTCTTCACATTTCTTTAGTACCCTTTCCAAATTCTGCAAACATGTTTCAAAAAAGTCACCAAATACGGAGAAATCATCAATAAAAATTTCCATGCAATCCTCCACTAAATCAGAAAATATAGACATCATGCAGCGCTGGAAGGTTGCTGGCGCATTACATAGCCCAAATGGCATCCTTCTAAAGGCAAAAGTACTATAGGGGCAAGTAAATGTTGTCTTGGGCTGATCCTCTAGTGCAATTGCAATCTGATTGTATCATGAATATCCATCTAAGAAACAATAAAACTCTTTTCCAGCCACCTTGTCAAGCATTTGATCAATGAATGGCAAGGGAAAGTGATCCTTTCTTGTGGCTTTGTTGAGTTTTCTATAATCCATGAAAATCTTCCATCCAGTAACAGTTCTTGTGGATATTAATTATTCATTTTGATTCTTGACAGCTATCATACATCCTTTATTGGGGATACATTAAACATGACCCACCCATTCACTATCTGAAACTGGATAAATTATCCCCGCATCCAACCATTTCAAAATTTCTTTCTTCACAACCTCTTTCATGGCTGGATTGAGTCTTCTTTACTGCTCAACAACATTGCAACAATTATCTTCAAGTAAAATTTTGTACATACAAATCGAATGGCTAATTCCCTTGACATCGGTAATACTCCAACCAAAAGCTTTCTTGTGTTGCTTGAGTACCTTCAGCAGTTGTTGTTCTCTGTCTTCAACAAGTGATGAGGAGATAATAATAGGCAAATTGTCTCCTTTCCCAAGATATGCATACTTAAGATGACTAGGCAGTGTCTTTTGCTCCAGCACTGGGGTTCTTCGATAGATGGCTTGATAGGCTTCAAATCCCTTTCACCTTGATCTATAAGTTCAAACTTTTGCCCATATCTGCTAAACCTTAAGTTCCCTCGTAGTTCAACTACACTCACACTCTCTTCCTCTCCATTATTGAGCTTAGATTCAGCAACCATACAATCAACATCATCAACCCAACTATTACAGAATTTTTCCATTTCTTCCATGACTATACTGTCAATAATACCCACATCAGAGCATTCTTCTGAATCATTAGGGAACTTTATTGCATCTAAAATGCTAAAAGTAACCTCCTGATCATTAATTCTCATAGTAAGTCATCCTTTTTTAACATCAATCAATGTCTTCCCTGTGGCTAGGAATGGTCTACCCAAAATTATAGGCACTTTACGATCAGCTTCACAGTCCAAGATGATGAAGTCCACGGGAAAGATGAACTTGTTCACCCTCACTAACACATATTCAATCTTGCATTCTGGATGAACAAAGGAATGATCATCAAGTTGTAGAGTTACTGTTGTTGGCCTTGCTTCACCAATTCCAAGCTTTTTAAACAAAGAAAAAAGCTTTAAATTGATATTAGCCCCCAAGTCACATAGTGCCTTTCCACAATATGTATTTCTAATCGAACATGTTAATGTGAAACTTCCAAGATCCTTCAGCTTTTGTGGAAGTTTGTTTTGTAAAATAGAACTACACTCCTTGGTCATGGCTACTGTCTCAAACTCACTCATCTTCCTTTTCTTTGACAAAATATCTTTCATAAACTTGACATAGTTGGGCATTTGTTCCAAAGTTCAACGAGTGGAATGTTGATGTGGAGCTGCTTCAAAACTTCAAGAATTTTGTTGAATTGCTTATCTTGAGTCTGTTTTTTAAGCCTTTGAGGGTATGCTAGAGAAGGTCTCATACGCTGCTGATTCTCAATGCTGGGCTGTGCTGGCGTAGACATGTCAGAATCTGCAGTTTTCTTCTTTGACTTCTCCATTGCCTCTTGAACTTCAAGATCTGCTTCAGTTGGCTGAGATTCAGCTGAGGGTTGCTTTGGTGCAGACATTCTCCTTGGCATTTGTACCTCCCTTCCATTTCTCAATTGAATGGCTTGGCATTGTTCCTTGCCTTCTCTTGGATTTTCGGTATTACTTGGCAAGGACCCTTGTGGTCTTGTATGGACCCTTGTGATCTTGTATGGAGTACCAATTCAAGTTGTCTCATCTGGTTCTCCAAACTCTTCAATGAGGCACCTTGGCTTTGAATCAAAGTAGATTGATTCTTCAGGATATAATCACTCTTAGCCATGAAATCTCTCATAAGAGTCTCCAATGAATTGAATTTAGTCTCCAGAGGATAAGTTATTGCCTACATTTGCTGATGAAATCATGGTGGGTGCATAGGCCTCTGCTGATTGGATGATGAAGCATCTCCTCCTTGATTACTCTAAGAGAAATTTAGGTGTTGTCTCCAACCCGGATTGTAAGTATTAGAATACAGATTGTTTCCCCTGTTCTAATTACCCACAAAATACACAAATGCAGGGTTGTTGGGACAATTTTCATATAGGTGCCCTTCACCACAAAAAAACACAAGATATCACTGCTAATTGATTGCTGGAGATGATGCTGACGCAGGAACACTTATGTTCTTAATTATGTTAGTTAAGGAAGCTACTTAAGCATATAATGACGTGATGGCATCCACTTCCATGACTCCAGCGACTGTTCTTCTTGCATTCCCTACCCTAGCTACTGGCCACTGATAATTGTTAGTGGAAATCATTTCCAAGATCTCACATACTTCATTGTATGACTTCGATAACAGTGCACCAGTTGTTGATGAATTAACAGCATTCGTGTCAATCACGAGCTTCAAGTGTCAATCTCATATGCTTCAAGTGTCAATTCAAATTGCTGAGCTGCAATCTCAGGTCTAATGATGCTTGGGTTGAGCTGATTGAGAAAAGGTACGTCAAAGTCTCCAATAACTTTGTCCCTCTCATCAATCACTTATTGATTGTGAACTGGTTTGTTCTCTATTTCTACAGGTATATGGACTCTTCGATTAGCTCTTAATTTTCTCAATCTAGCATGAAAGGTTCTCTTTGGTTCAGGATCAAAAAATAACCAAGCTTCTATAGATGACAGGTTCATACATCGCACACCATCAAATCTGAAAAGAAGACAAACAAAAAAAAGTAAAATAAAATGCAAAAACAAATTAAATAAGCAACAATATGAAAACTAACTAATTTTGGCACAATCCTTGGTAACGGCGCCAAAAAAAAAAAACAACACTCACATAAGTATACATGGTCAACAAGTAATATAGATTCCTAAGATTCGAGTATCGTCCCACGAGGATTGTCAACTAGTTAGTCTCAGATCTATGCTTTAGCAATAATAACAATAACGGAAACATTGTAATATTGAACTAAAATAAACAATAATGAAATGGTCAATCAGCTAAAGTAAACCTAAGTGTGAATTCTAAATCAACAGAGTAAAGATAGCACAAATATCAGCAATCAGATAAAAGCAAGTTAGATTTAAATAAAATCTCTCCTATTGTAATGCTGTGAAAAATGCTATAGCCTAACTCAGCATGACATTTGACATTCTGCAAGCTTGCTTCCTAACCTTAAATCTAACATACATCTATGTAGATCTAGACTCAAGAAACAAATTAAGGCTCGGTTTGTTAGCAATCGTACAAGGAAGCACCCATACGTCTATGTATTTTTCTCATATTCTCATATGACCCTAAGGCTTGTATTAATCAAATGATTTCTCTTATTAACAGACCGTCTCAGCATCCATTAACAAGTAAGATAACAGACATTGAACGGCCAAATCAACTTTGCAACACTTAGCACACATTTGATTAAAATAAAATGTTAACATCATAAGGTATATTAATGATAAAAATAAACATTACAATAGGAGTTCATATACTCAAATCCAACTTGAAGAAATTTAGTTCATACTGAAATAGAGTAAAACAGAGTAAAAAATACAACCATGGAGTTCATTGGATAAAGAAATACAAAATACAAGAAAGAAGAGAAGGAATATCTCTTGGAAGGATCTCTCTCTTCCTGATTTCTACCTTTTCTCCTCTGGAAATACTCTCTTAAGTCGTCATTCTCTCTGAGGAAGAAGACCTCATCTTTTTCTTCTTTCCACTTTGCTTATATATGAGAGAATAAGGGTCCCTTGTGACACATGGCCAAATACTATGATAAATCAATCCTCACATCCATGTTACTGTACATTCTCTCACTTCTGGCACAAAAAGCGTGATTGTCCTTTTCGGGCAACTCAGTACAAAGGCAGGACCATAGGAGCAAAAGATCACCTTTTCTGTTATGCTGACCTGTCACTTTATGTGCCAGCACCCTTTGTCGCATAGTCAACAACACAAATCTTCAAGTTATGCCTTTTAAATCCTAGGACAAGCTGATGGATTCTGAACTACAAAAAAATAATTGAGGAAATTAACCTAAATGAAGCCAAAATAGAGAATAACAATACAAATTTTCATCTTTTAGCACACTCAAACTCTAAATTGACAATGTTGTAAAATGTTAAACTAAACTCAAGTAAAATAGCTAAAATAGACACAAAAAAAAAAAATTACAAATGATCCAAATTAGGACTATGATAACTCTATTTACCAGAGTTATCAACTAACCCGAATTATCTCTAATCAGATTTAAGCAATTTGAGATCATTACATTCTATGGAATCTACCAAAACCTCACAGATCGCGGTAACCTATCTCTAACGTTCGCTTAACCTATGGTTTTATTACCTTAGACCAACTACGTATCATCTCTTGATCTCAACCTAATCCATTAATTCATTCAATCCTAGGGCCCTTTAGAATTAAAAGCATTAAGATCAATAATAAAACTTAGAAAGGATTCTCAACAAAAATTAACACAAGTCATGCAATCACATATTTAGGAGATTGGGCTACATCTTAGCCCTAGAAAACTATTTAGTTCATAACCATAATGAAATAAACACAAATCCTTTTATTAAAAATAAAGATCATGAGTACAAGAAAAAATAAGAAAGATTTGATAAAACACAAAAACTTTAGAATTCTCTTTGTTTTTGTTCTCCAACCGTAAGCTCATTCATTCTCCTCCTAATCTCTTTTCAAGAACTCCCAATTAAAAGCTAAAAGACTCTTATTTAAAGTTATAGGGTTGTGTGGTTGTGTTTTCCACTTTCTTATTGGGTTTAGGACTCTAAAAGTCATAAAAACCCTAGAATTTATGTGAAAAATGGGAAAAAAAGTCCAAAGTCGTGGGTATGCCGCTGCACTATGCTTCGGCATACTAGCTTCTGTTTTTTCTACGCCGCAGAATAGATGCTTATGCCCTTCACATTCAGACTTATTCCTCAGTTCTTCAAAGACAGTGAATTTTGACTTTGATAATGATCGATTTTGAGAAATTGGCAAACATTGGAAATGTAGCCCTTTGAATCAACTTTACAATGGTCCAAGAATAGTATTAATCTGACATCTACATCTTGAGTTATCATCAGAAACTAAAGCTTGTTTAAACTGGAGAGTAATCTAAAATAACTCTTAAACTTCCAAACTCCATAGCTTCTTCAATTTAACTCCGATTCTCGACCTGTTTGTTTCTACT
Source organism: Toxicodendron radicans (assembly GCA_009867345.2). Taxonomy (NCBI): domain Eukaryota; kingdom Viridiplantae; phylum Streptophyta; class Magnoliopsida; order Sapindales; family Anacardiaceae; genus Toxicodendron; species Toxicodendron radicans. Next base: position 2,443 of record WYDK02071653.1, on the reverse strand, counting down.
CATTACTCATTATGTTTCTAATACGATTCTTCATCTGAGCTCAATATTTCTCATTGATAACCTAAAAAGACTCAAATACCCCCATGATCTCATAAATGACATTTATGAAAAATAATAATTAAATCTACCAATTTAAACAAATTTTCTCACAAATAATCCCCATAAACCACTAATTAAATGTGTATTTTTGAGCTCTTATCATAAGGAACCCGTCTATGAAGGGCAAGGAACCCACCTATTGATGCGAAGAAACACACAAACCAGAGGTACTCGATTGACTGCGATTGGAACCAAGTAAGATGGGAGAGTGACTCATAGGAGTCAGCAAGGATACTTTTGTTGGGAATGAGTCGATGGCCTGGAACGAGCAGTGTGTGATGGATCTGACACCCGAGGGGTGAGACGAAAGGAAATATGGAGAAAAAAATGAGAAAAGATAAAGATTGGTGATCTTTTATAGTGGTTCGGTGACCTTTTGTCAAGCCTTAATCTACTTATCTTTTATTAGGTGTCCTCGACTGATTAGCTCAAAGGGAAATGATACACAAATAGAGTACATCTCTCTCATTCACTATTTCTCTTTCAATATCTTCTTTTTTCTCCCTTGGAATCCCCCTCATTTTTCTTTTTTAGGCCTATTTATATGATAGGAAAAGGGTAGGAATTAAGACATGTATTGAGGCCATTTCAGTGTGCAAATGAAGGCTTTCTACGCACCTCTACAATAGAGTGATGATGGCGCTCTGGTAGGTGATTTTCTCTTAACATCAAATATCTGCAAGATCTCTTTTGTTGGAAATGTCACACCCCTCTCGAGTGGTTCTTACCCTACCGAATCCAGGAGTTCCATGGGACTCGGATCCCGAAATGAGGGTGAGTTTTAGAAAACCCAAGAAAAATTTTCATTTCAATCCAATATTCAATTTATAATATAAGATCCAAGTTCAAAATACAACATCAGAGTCTCTCTATATGTCAGGCAACTATGCTATATTGGAAGGACATGTGTTTGATAGCTGGCCTACTATGGGGATGATGGACGCTCGACTCCTAAACAATGACCTGGGGGGGGGGGGGGGGATCAAAGTAGTGACCTGGGAAGCCTAGTGAGTGGATAATGCATTTAAAATACAATATATTAAAATATTCAATGCAGAAAATATGTTTAAATCCCCGGCAACCAGCCCCATCAAATCATCAACCCAGTCTCTCTGGCTTTACTCTAACCACTCTGGTAGAAGCCCTGAGTACAATAACCCAACTACCATCATCTGTCTCACATCCACTGCTGGGAGATCCCCCAACGCTCTCAGGCATAGGCAGATATAACCCACACAACCACTCATGGAAGTTCCCCCAGTGCTCTCAGGCATATGTAGATGCAAGATGCAACCAACATACCCACTCGTGGAAGATCCCCTAACACTCTCAAGCATAGGTAGATACATCCCTGGGTACTCATATAATCATGTCTGGAGCTCATCAGATGTACGTCTTGTCCCAATGGGATATTGTCACCATGCGGTAGTACGGACCTCCTCAATCACAGTCTGCTAGTTGTCACCCCTTATGCTCAAATCTACCCAATCTCATCACCACACACACACACACATATATGATAATCCTAGATTTTTAATGAATTGTATGTAATTTTATTAGGATTATCATGTGCTTTGTACGTAGTTTTGATCCTGAATACTACTTAATTGTGATTATTTTCTGTTTCAAGACAAAACCGGTTTTGGAAGAAAACACTACGTTTGTGGAGCGTTTTGGACAATGAAAAGCAATATGTGAAAGATGGTGAAGATGAGAAGCAATTGAAGAAGTTCTGGAGCATCGAAACCAATCAGAGCCAAGAAGATTGAAGATCTAAGAAGAAGGGCAAAACCATAAATTCAACTTCAAAGACAGCTCATTGTCGCCTTGGCGACAAACCTTTTGGAAATCTTTGAGTGAAAGAGCTTCGCCTCGGTGACATGTCCTTATTGCCTAGGCGAAGTTAGTCTTTTGATGTCGCCTTGGCGACGATTTACCATCGCCCAGCGAAGTTAGTTCTTTTGAGTTCGCCTCAACGACAATCCATCACTGCTGCAGCGAAGTTTGTTGTTCTCCATCTCGCCTCGGTGCCACTCCACTCTCACCTTGGCGAAGCTAGGCTTATTTTGATGTCGCCTCGACGACGATTGCTTGTATATAAAGAAACGGGCATTGTGAATAGTGATAGTTTTTACACACAGAAAGTTTATATTATTTTAGGAAGTTTAATTCGATTCTTTGTAAATAAGGTAGATCTAGGTTAGTTCATAGTTTTGAGTATCATGTTGATGAAGGAGGAAACTAAGTTGTTGTGTTTCTTCTGATCTATGGGTAACTAACTTCGATCTTTGGTATTCAATGTAGCCTAATTCGGAGGCTTGACGGTTTAATTAGATTATATGTT